>VDFB02197744.1:0-15243 GCA_007258455.2 Sequoia sempervirens | reverse complement strand
AGTCCTACTTTGCATCCATTGTGTTCTTATGTCATTTTGGAACATTACTTTGTGATTATTTGGAGATTGTGGAAAATTGCTAAGGAGAGCTTCAATTGAAATATTTGCAGACTTTGTCCTACGAATGTTGAAGGTTGAATTCATAATTTGAATTTAGAAATCAGGAAGAATTGCAAGTCTTTGTGCTCGTAATAATTCTTATTTGTAGTAATTAATTAATAGATACATCATACTTGCAGACTTTGTGTTGTTTTGTGTTGTATATTGTCATTAGATTATCTTTCAAAAGGGTAGATAGGATCTCAGATTTTCAAGACTTTGTGCTTGAAATTGTTTTCCCGTCTCGAAGGAAGTGACGGAAGTCTTTGTACTTTTAGGAAACTTCATTTCCTTTCTCTTGATTTTATTACAAGCTGCTGTAAAAATTTATTTAAAAGTTAATACTACTTTTCTGCTAAGAGAAAAGAATTTAATCTTTCCTGAAACAAGAGGAAAGGTTATCGTTCCACCCATATTTGTTTTAGTTAGTAGGAAAGGGGGAGCCTTCCCTTAATTAGGAGAGTTTTATCTCACACACTTTGGCTGAAACCACCATTTTGCTAAACCTCACAAGTTTGCAAAATATTCAACCAACATTACTAAAAATAGCCGTGTTTTCCAAGAACTGGGGAGAACAACCTAGATGGCCAAAAATGCAACAGATAACATCACCACCATTTTGAGAGCCAATAGAACACCAACACACCATTGGACGCTGAGAAAACCCACCAAAGAGCTCTCCAAAAACTTTGGAGTCTCCTAACCACCTCCAATTAACCTACAAGAACTCTGGAATAGGCTAACTTTTGTAACAGTTGACTAGGATTGAGAACGATACATTACAATATCATACAAGTTAGTAATCAATATATTACATGCTTGTAATGAGTCTAGCTCATAGTATTAAAACTTGGCAAGTACTCGTAGGAATTGCAAGTATTTGTGTAGGAAAATGGTGGGTGAGTAATCTCCTAAAAAACATACTATCAATTTTTGGTATAAAATCACCATGAATTTTTACTTGAAACCCTGCCCAAAGTCATTATCACTCACCAAGAATCACACCGTCCAAAAAATCAGCCGTGATATGAGGTTAAAAAGTGATGTGAAAATTGTGTTTGACTCTTTATTTGACAAACCCTTCAAGCAGTGGATGGATGAAAACAACAATGGCTTGGGCATGATTTTAGGGCTGCGTTTGACTTTGAATTTTCACAAATTTTACAAATTATTTATTTTTATTTACCATTTTAGTGCTGTGTTTTTTTTTTTAATTAAAGGGGTAAAAACTTTATTGAAATCAAGAAGTTATCATTACAAAGATAGCAGGGGTCCTAAAGACACCCCAGGAAAGAAAGCCTGAGAACACCCAACCAAGACAAAACCACCAACAATAAAGCAACAAACACCTCATCCAGCCATATCATCATAAATGACCCTCTCCTAATCAAAACAATACTCGGGGGATAACTGCTCCCAGCTTTCCATCTTCCATTCATCATCGTTTTCAGTGCCGTGTTTGACTATTTAAGAATTATTTTATTTTATTTACATTGTTTATTTTATTTAAGAGCTATTTTTATTTACTTAAGAGTTGTTTTCTAGTTTTGATTTTTTTTATAATATATGTCAATTGTGTTCTAGTCTCTATGTACATAGTCATGATGTGAGACTCCTTCCCGTCACTATAGAACACCTCTTGACAAAATTAAACTATGTTTTATGCCTTTTCCCCTTTTTTAACTAGCTGTCATTTATGATTCATAATTTTTAATTGATATTAACATTTGAATTTGTTTCTTGGTCTATGATGTGTAGTGGACTCTAATTTTGATCTATCAGTAGTAAGTTCTATAAATTCAGTAATGTGTGTTTTCGAAAAATATTTAAAAAAATTTATGTACATTTTAGTGTTTGATAAATTTGCCTAGTTTTTCCTTGAATTTTTTCCAAGTCTTGAGTTTTTAAATTTTTTGAGTCAGCTGAGTAATTTCCGAGTCCAAGTTTTTTAACCATTATCTAGACTAACATCAAAATAAATTTTGCTGACATGTATCTGCTGATGATGAATTACCACAAGTTATCACTAATTTGAAACTTCAAACAACACTATTTACATCATTCAATGTTATTAAAAAATGCGTTAAATTTGATTCCAAATAAATTTCTTCTTTTGCCATCAATTTTCATTAGGCTCAATATTGATTCCAAACCTGTAAGTATTTCTTATGAGATTGCTCGTTAAGAGTTCGCTACCATTCCTTCTGTAAATGCTAGATGAGAATCTGCAACCATAACTTGCAGATGGAATTTTTATCTTGAAAATTAACTATCTCTTGGAATTTTGTTAGTATAGATGTTCTGCTCCGAATTTCCCTTCTCAAAACATGTTGCTGAGATTTTCCATTGGCTGTGCATGCTTTCTGAGTGTCTCCTTTTTTCTTTTATCAGTATGTAATACTTACTGATTAATATAATATTTTCCTTTACCATTGAAAAAAATGAATGGCTCTCAGCAGTTAAAGACCATTTTTCCCTTTAAATGAGAAAATAAGAAGTGGCTTCTTGGGTTGAATCCCAAATATTGGGTTTCCAGCATTGAGGCAGCAACCCTGCACTCGCATCTTATTCTTGGTTTTCAGTTCTTATAAGTTATATACAACTTTCTCTGAATATCATGGAACAAGAAATTTTTACAGGAATCATTTTTTAAAGAGAAGCACATGCTTATAGTTTTCAAAAACAGCACCCACACATAACACTTCTGCAGTCACTATGTTTATTATCATTTTTGTAATTGTTTGGTTTATGATCTGAATTTGGTGTAGGGCATAACAGCTGTATTGAACTTGCAATGCAAAAATGAACAAGAAAATTGGGGGATTGATTCTCAAGCTATCAGCAAGGCATTTGAACAAAATTCCATAACAGTGGTCAATTGCTCAATAAGGTGATCTCTTCCAAAGAGAATAGTTTCACAGCTCTTTATCCTGTCCTGTTTCACATGTAAAACTATTTTACATGAATTGTTTTTTACTTGTTGTATAGGTTATGCATCAGAATTTAACTAGAAAATGAAGTCAATTGTGTGTAAATGAGGTTAATATTGCTTATGTATACATTTTAAAATGCTCACCTACAATGTTGACAGTTCGGTTGATCTCAGTAGGTCAGCCTAGACAGTAGGAGAGATACATAAAAGTATATAAAATGTCTTTTCTAGGGCTTTGATCAAATGTAGGCATCTTATCTATCATCATCGCTTTTGCTGCATACTTTCTATTAGAATAAATTTCATTTAGGAATTAGGTTATGTTTTGTTTTCCCTCTTAGCTTTGCTACCTTGTGATGTCATATTGATGACTTAATGAGGAAAGTTTATGATGATGTTATTGTGGGTTCTTAAGCAGTCATTGTTACCAATCACTTGTAAAAATCTTCAAATGAGTTTTAATCATACTTGATGAGATGTCTAACTAGTAAAAGTCAGAGCGTGTCAAAAGTTCTTGGTCAAGGATTGCATAGTGCATGGCATTATTAATTATTTAGGTTACTACTCTTATAGACTATTACTTTTCCAGTGTTGGGGTATAGATCTTGTGGCATTGCTACTATTGGTAGCATAGTTTGCAAACTCAGATTGGGAAAAACATTGGTGGACCCAAATTTGACTTGGACTTGGCAACTTGGCAAAAACTCAGAAACTTAAAAAAAATACATAACTCCCTTTAAAAGCATAAATTTTTTGCAAAATACAATTACAAATGTATGAAACATGAGTTTGTAAAATGTTGGGAAAGTGTCTTCTATTAGATTTGAATACAAAAAGAGTACAATATTGTATCATCATGTGAATACAACAGCCAACCAATAACCCATGATATGTATTATGAATTTGTGATGATTGTCATTGAAAATCATCATCATAACTTGCATATCTTGTAAGTTATGATAATTTACGACTTCTTCATTGTTGTTCTACTGAAAAATTGGGGTAAGGGCACACTCCTTGTAATCAGCTAGAGCTCCAAGCTCATACTAGAAGGCTGTGGCCCCACCCTGGTGTTAGTTTTTAGATCAGAAATGTAAACAAGCAGAAAAATACAACACAATGAACATAGTGATTACCTTGGGAATACCCTCCTACTTGAGGGAGAATAACCCAACAACAATATTCTCTTATATATCAGAAGAAAAGTGCAAAAAACTGCATACAAATCAGGCCCTTCACAAGGCCGAGTCTAATACAATGAATGGAGACACTTCTCCAAAAATGATGACACTTCTCTTTGAAATGGATCTGTTGCTAAGAATGGCGAACTGCTGCTGAAGATGCGAATTGGAGAGTGAATGAATTGATGGATAAATGAGAGGACTCTATCCTCTATAAATACCAAACTAGGCGGCTTCCTTTCTAGGGCGGACCTAGAAATACAAATTTTATTTATAAGAAATGAAGGCCGACCTGCCTTGAAATAAATTTATTTAGGAGAAAATATCTCCCGCCGTTACAACACTAACACTCCCTCTTAGCTAGGGAGGTATTTTCAGATATCCTCGTCGTGGAGTCTCTCAACATGACGCCCGCAATGGCTACACCCATTTGTGGAAAACCACATCTCAGTCTCAGAGATGTACAAGAGTTCATCCTGGAGTCTCTCAACATGATGTCGACAATGGCTATACCCATTTGTGGAAAATACATCTCAGTCTTAGAGATGTACAAGGGTTCATCACGGAGTCTCTCAATGTGATGTCATCATGGAGTCTCTCAACATGATGTCCACAATGGCTACTCCCATGTGTGGAAAGAAACACATCTCAATCTCAAAGATGTACAAGGGTTCATCACGGAGTCTCTCAATGTGATGTCGTCATGGAGTCTCTCAACATGACGTCCACAATGGCTACTCCCATGTGTGTTAAGAAACACATCTCAGTCTCAGAGATGAGCAAGGGCTTGCACCTCATATTTCTCCATCTTAGAGAGATATACACTACAAGGGCTTTCACCTCATATTTCTCCGTCTCAGAAAAATATACATTACAAGGGCTTTCACCTCATATTTTTCCGTCTTAGAGAAATATACATTACAAGGGCTTTCACCTCATATTTCTCCGTCTCAAAGAAATATACATTACAACAAATCTTCATGATGATGTGTTGATGGTATGCGTTGTCTTGACGGTGTCTTGGTGTCGAATTGTAGCTTGAAAATTTCTTACTATCCCCTTGAAGATTGCACCAACTTTGTGTAAGCTGTCCAGCGTGAGGTGGAGCAGAGTTTGGTTGAAGCTGTTGAGATTGATCCCACGTCTCATCTTAGAGTAGAATCTAGAACCTTCTTACCCTTACACTCATTTCAATTCTGTTCATCTTGAGTTAATTTTAGGAAAGCATACTTATTGTTAAATCATCCGCATTATACAAATCCCTTCCAATCATCCATCTACTTTTAACTGCAAGTATTATGAACAATTGTGTAAGTCCCCTCGTGAAAATAGCAATTCACAACCAACCAACTGAGGGTATTCTAAGTATTTCGGAACCTTGGAGTTGAACGTGCGAACTTTCTTGCAATCTTAGCGCACGGAATACTTTGATCAAGAGAGAATGGAGTAGCCTTCAGACAACTTTGTTCTGCTGATTGGTGCGGTCACAAAAATCACATCAACAGGTCTCATAAGTCACATCACTTGGAAGAAGAATTGAAGGTAAACGAAGGTAAGATTGTGGCAACCCTAACTCATTTTGATCATGTTCATAAGATGATGGCAGGTTTGTGTTGGAAGGCTCTAGGGAAGCATGAAGGGTTTGAAGGAGGTCTATCTCTTGATGACTTGCATGAACTCAAGGAGGCTTCGATGGTAGTAAAGTCAAACTACCTACACCTACTTGCGGATAGAGATCATCTCCTCACTCTAGATGGGATTTATGTTGATGAAGTGGATAAGCTCACCTTTGAGCTTAAGGACACTATGGACCCTTAGAAGAACACTCAAAACGCGCTTCGAGAATCAGAGAATTAAGTTGATGAGCTTTGTTTTTGGACTTGAGCTTGGCACATTCTTCATCATCTACAACAAAAATTCAGTCTTCCATGGAAGCTAGATCCAAAGAACAACAATTCAATGTGAAGATTGTGAAGAGTGGACATGAAGATATAACTTGCAGCCACGTGACAAGTGGCACACTTGGTTTTCAGCTAGATACATCTCTTGGATCAGCACTTGACGATGGGAAATTAGAGAAGGATGAAGACTTGTTTGAGTCCCTTGAAGGCACTACAAAGAGGTATAATGTAAGTTCTAATTTTCTGTTTTATGACAGCAATCCTCTTTCTGTGCATAACCATGAGATAGCAGCCGTGTCACATGAGGGGAATGGTCCCAATGTTGGCACTTGAGATGTGAGTGTCAAATGTAAGAAATGTATTGTGGATTCAAGCCTCAAAGGTTCTGATTTTGTATACCATACTATGGAAGATGTGAAGAAGACACAAAATATGTGTGAAGGGTGGTTGCAAAGAGCTAGGAGAGCGAAAATGTTGGCTGCCCAAACAAGACAGCACCTACAGGAGGTCAAGGACTGTTGCAATCATCTAGATCAAAGAAGCATAAATCTGGAAAAAATCGCTATTAATCGCGATTTTCATTTAGTTGGCACCTAACACGTTTTTTTCCCCGATTTTTTCAGAAAATCGTTGACAATAGTCAACGACTCATTCCCCGTTTAAATCGCATTTAAATCTTGAAAAAATTGCGATTAATCATCTCACCTACCCGCCATTAAATTCTCAAGAAAAACCCCCTAAACGACGTGAAATTGTGTGTGTTACAAAGGAAATGCTGGATTTCGCCATCGACAAAGCGGGCGTGACTTTCGTAGTTCGTGTTCTTCAAAGTTACTAATTTGAAAGCGGCTTCACTTCACCATTTTTCCAGCAAAGGACGCCATTGTTTGTTGCAGAGTTCAGCTCCTTCCATGTCTGAAGTAGGCTTGCATTTTTCTGTAAATGCATTTTTATTTTATTGTTAAAGATTTACAGTTTACTATTATAAATTTATAATTTTTTTCTATTTATTAATTTAAATACTAATATACTAAATAATACTAATTAAATATTGTATTACTATTTATTTCTATTTATTAATTTTAATACTAATAAAACTAAGATTTACAATACAGTAATTTAGTATTATTTAATTAGTATTACTGTATTGTTTTTTCAAAATCAATAATATACTAAATAAAAAATACTGTATTATTTTTAAATATATTTATTTAGTTTTATTATTATTTAGTATTTAATTAATATTGTATTATTTTTTATTTTAAAATTACTGTATAACTATAAAATATAATTTTAAAATACAATTATTATTTTATAATAATCACAATTATTATATTATTTTAAAAATATTTACTGTATTTTCAAATTATTGTATTACTATTTTCTAATTAATTATTTTACAAGTATCATTAATTAATTTTAATTAATTATTATTATTATATCATTTTAAAAATATTTAGTATATTAAAAAATACAGTAAATTACTAAATATTAAAACTAAATATAATCAATAGTTCATAAGAAATTAGTTGGTTATTTTAAATTTTATCGTAGAGAAATAAAATGCTTTTACAGATTTCATTCTTGATCAGTGATCACAATGCCACGTCAGAAAGACTTTGCGTGGACACATTGCACACCAATTGATGGTAGTGCAAAGGTTAAATGCAATTGGTGCCAGGATGAAGTCGGTGGTGGAATTTATCGATTCAAATGACATTTGTCAAAAGAACCAGGTAATAACACCACCATTTGCGGAGATTGCCCTGCAGATGTCACATATCAGGCAAAACAAGCTCTTCATTGTATTGCTGAGAATAAGGCCAAAAAAGCAAGAACCAGAGTTGAAACAGGTTCTAATTCTACAAGTGTGAAGAGGAATAACTTGGATGAGGAGGATGGTGGGCATGGGGGTTTTAGGGAATCTGGATCAACACCTTCTTCTATAGCACGTGGCCCAAACACAGGTGGAGGAAACATTGATGTTTTCTTCCAACCTCGTAGTACATCGGGATCACAGACCACTTTGGAGAGTACAGGATGGAGGAAGAATGTCCACGATCAAGCGAAGAAGGCCATTGCAAATTTTTGTTACTCCTCGAGCTTGCCATTCCATGTTGCCAGATCTCCATATTGGCAAGCTATGGTTGATGCTCTTGCAGTTGTAGGTCCTGGGTTTCGAGCCCCATCTTATCAGACATTGAGGACTAGTATGCTCAATGAGGCAGTAAACGATGTCAAAGATGTTCTTAAAGAGCATCGATCAAAGTGGACTAATAGTGGGTGCACTATTATGTCAGACGGATGGACAGATAGAAGGAACCGAACCCTCATCAACTTCCTTGTCTCTTCTGATCTTGGCACTGTTTTTTTGAGATTTATAGATGCATCAAATACAATGAAATCTGCAGCTGCATTGTTCGATATGTATGACTCGGTAGTCATGGAAGTGGGGCCAAATAATGTGGTTCAATTTATTACAAACAATGCTGCTGCTTGTGTTGCTGTTGGGAGACTTCTGATAGAAAAATACCCCTCCATGTTTTTTACCCCATGTGCAGCACATTGCATTGATCTAACCCTAGAGGACATTGGGAAAATTGAATGGGTTAAAGTGAGATTGAAATATACCGAGCCAAATTTTTTTTGTTTTTCAATGATTCAGATTACAAACATGCACCCGTTAAGGTTAGATGGATAAACCGGAACGTGCAAGAAAGCAACCCTAACCAGAATGGCACCGCTGAGGGTGAGCATTGGTCAGAGGGTCTTCTAATCTATTTGCAGAAAGGAACTCAACGTCAAGTATGTGCTACCCAATCCGATGCGGAGTGAGGGGCGACCATATGACGGAGTAAATACAGAACTACTGCTTGAAAGAAAATGCTGAAAGCTAAAGACTCTCAACACCCAGGATGTGCTTTCTAACCCAGAATGGGATAGTAGCGACCATAGGGCGGAGATGGATTACATTCAATTATCAAAATGCTGAAAGAGAGAACATTACAATCTGACTGAGCAAGAATCTAAGATCGACAGTACTACTGCCAGTATACAATTTGAAAGATGACTACTTGCTACCAATTACAAATCAGCCTTTAAGAATATTGCAATAATATTGAATCATTCAATGATTGCCAAGAATAAGCTTAACTTGCATGAAAGGAACGGATCCAACCTCTTGAAATCTGTGCAATCTTCAATGATGTCTCCGTGAAGTCTTCAAGAGTTTCCAACGACCATCCAAGAGCAAAAGTGCAGATCCCTGTTTGCTGTTATAACAAGACTGTATTTTTCTTCATAAACCAGCAACACAGATTTATATAAATGATCAGATCTTCTTAGAAACAGATCCAAATGACAAGATATTGAAAACAAAACATCCTTAACAAGGAGGCGCCCAAACTAGAAGCACAAGACAGACTTGAAAAGCCACATATAAAAAATGCACAAATCCCAAGATTCTGTGAATGGTACGGCCCAGCTGAGAGGGTCGACCTTGCTCTAAAATTCAAATACTTCTTCAAAAAATCTGCAGACTTACAAACAATGGCGCCTAGCTTGGGAGAATAGAATGGAACAATACCCACAATCTATTTTTTGGTCTTTTTTGAGTTACAAGTAAAAATGCAAATCTGCTGTAGCAAACGAGCAATTCTATGACATGGCTAATATGCAAAAAACAGAAATCTAATATGCAATATGCAGATTACAACTCACAACAATGAAAGATCACAACTAAACTAAGAATCATCACTAGTCGTTGTCTTAAAAACGAGAAGAGATGCCCAATGGTTAGGAGGTCTTCATCCCTCGAAGTGATCCAGATTCAATCCGGCAGCATAACGGTGTATTTTCCAAGATAACCAAAATGATGCACAAGACTCCCTTTTTATAATTTCTGCTTGACTTCACGAAACCCTAGAAACAGCTTTTAGGTCAAAACCTTCATCTTCTCAAGAAGGCGTGCTTTCTCTTCAAGGCATTAATAGTTGATATTTTAATTAAATATCATCTTTTGGAATATGCGCCCCTCAAACCTTTGTTTAGACTTAGGCAAATATTAAATTATTTCTCAATGAGGGCGCCACCCTCAAGGACCCACCTTTTAAACACAACATAAAGTCATTAAGTCTAAGCCAAGGGTCAACGTTTAATTATAATAATTAAAACGTGACTTTTTAATTTAATGACTTAACTTATCCCTTCGCAAAGGCCCTGAAGCAAATACTGATGAAGTCAACTGATCAAACTGGAACCGGAAGTCAACCAACCTGAGCTCTTCTGGAAGCTGCCAAAAATAGAATTTACTAAAAATAGTAAATTCCAAAAAGTACTCTGAATGCTGAGACGAACATACCACTGCGAAGCCCTCTGAAAACCCAGAAGGAATCCGCCATTAAAATTTCATCTCCGAGCAATGATCTCCTCAAAATTAGGAAACCCTAATTTTAACTTCCGACTAGCCTCCGGGTTCCCAACGAAAGGCCAACGGTCACTGAAACTGTCAAGCTTAGAAAGGGGACATTACAGTCCGCCCTCCCCAAGATTGCTTGTCCTCAAGCAATTGCAAACTAGGGTGCTGCATTATCTCATCACTTTCCCAAGTTGCATCCTCCATCGGCAGGTTCTTCCACTTTACCAAACATTCTCTGATAGTTCTATTCCTCAAGGAACGTTCTCTGAAGTCAAGTATCGACTCGGGAACCAGAACCAACTGTCCTTCTTCGTCCAATGGTGGCAACTGTGAAGAAGCAACCACATTGTGTCCAAGAGCCTTCTTGAGGCGAGACACGTGGAAGACGTTATGCACTCTGCTATCTGAAGGTAGCTCCAACTCATAAGCAACAGCCCCAACCTTTCTGATGACCCTAAACGGCCCATAGAAGCGAGGTTTGAGCTTCTCAGCTCCACTCTTCTTGAGAGTTGACTGTCTGTAAGGTTGTAAACGGAGATAGACCATATCCCCAACCTCAAAAGAACGCTCAATACGCTTCTGATCAGCATACAACTTCTGCTGATTTTGTGCAATCTGCAAATTCTCCTTCAAGGACCTCATTATGTCCTGACTATGCTGCAACAAATCCTTGGCTAAAGGAGCTTTGCTGTCACCAAACACCAAATCTGCAAAGCTGGGTGCTTCATACCCATAAAGTGCCAAGAAAGGAGACATTTTGATTGACATATGGAAGGTAGAGTTGTAACAGTACTCGCCTATATGCAGCCACTTAACCCAAGCTTTCTGCTGTTCTGACACATAGTTTCTCAAGTAGCCTTCTAGCCACTTGTTCACCACTTCTGTTTGCCCGTCAGTTTGGGGGTGATAACTCGTGCTTGGGGTGAGCACAGTACCACTCATTCTAAAAATTTCCTGCCAAAAGGTACTTAGGAACTTACTGTCCCTATCACTTACAATATTCTTAGGCAAACCATGAAGTCTAAACACTTCTCGAAAAAACAAATCTGCAACTTGGGCTGCAGAAAAAGTGCTGGTAATGGCAAAGAAATGAGCAAACTTGGTGAGTCTGTCAACTACCACATAAATGCAATCCTTCCCTTGGGCCTTGGGCAACCCAGTGATGAAATCCATTGAAATGCTTTCCCATTTTTGATTGGGAATTGGAAGTGGTTGCAGCAAACCGGCTGGTAAGGTGTGCTCATTTTTATTTGCTTGGCAAACAGGACATTCCTGAATGTAACGTTGAACCTCCTTCAAACCTTTCCAAGAAAACCTTTCTCGGATCTGCCTATAGGTCTTGAAAAACCCTTGGTGACCAGCAACTGGAATGTCATGAAAATTCAAGAGAATCTTCTTCTTGAGCTTAGAATCGGCTACCAGAAAGATTCTACCCTTATACTGAATCAAACCCTCAACCACTTGGTACTTTTCATCATGGAAAGTACCTTCTAGAATGCTGGTTGCAAACTGATTTTTTGCATAATCAGCCAGCAACATGTCTCTCCAGTCTGCAGTAAGCTCACACAATGAGCTAAGATGAGGCCTTCTGGATAGAGCATCGGCCACTACATTATTTTTTCCTTTGACGTATTCAATGTCAAAGTCGTAAGCTTGAAGCTTACTTACCCATTTCTGTTGCCTCTCATTTAAATCCTTCTGGTGCATAAAATGCTTGAGGCTATTGTGGTCTGTTTTAACCACGAACTTATTCCCCACCAAGTACTGTCGGAACTTGGCTAATGCATGCATAATGGCAAGCATTTCTTTGTCATAAATTGAATATGACCTTTCCACACCCCTTAATTTCCGGCTTTCAAACACAATAGGGTGTTTGTCTTGCATCAAGACAGCACCAACTCCTTCACCCGATGCATCACACTGCAGCTCGAATGGCTTAGAGAAATCAGGGATAGCCAAAACTGGGCACGAGCTCATGATCTTCTTAAATTTGTCAAACACAACTTGAGCCTTTTCTGACCAAACAAAGGCTCCCTTTTTGGTGAGATCAGTAAGGGGAGCCGCATTCTGAGAATACCCCTTAACAAACCTCCGATAGAAACCACAAAGGCCCAAAAAGCCTTTCAACTGAGTCAAACTTTCAGGTGGTGGCCAATCAACCACTGCTTTGATCTTCTCCGGATCCACCTTTACCCCCTCAGCACTGATTATGTGGCCAAGGTATAATAATTCCTCCATTCCAAATTCACATTTGGAAGCTTTAGCAAACAGACTCTCAGACTCCATAATACTAAGCACTTCCTCCAAGTGCTTGAGATGATCTCCCCAAGTCTTGCTGTAAATCAGAATATCATCAAAAAAAATCAATACAAACCGTCTTAAGTGATTCTGAAACACACGGTTCATGCAAGACTGAAAGGTGGCCGGTGCATTAGTCAAACCAAAAGGCATGACTAAGAATTCGAAAGTGGCCATAGTGACACCTGAAAGCTGTCTTTTCCACATCTGATCCCCTCATCCTTATCTGATGGTAACCCGATCTTAGATCAATCTTTGAGAAGAACTTAGCCCCATGTAGCTCATCAATGAGCTCATCTATTCTGGGAATGGGGTATCTATTCTTGATAGTGCTTTGGTTCAAAGCACGATAGTCCACGCACATGCGCATGGTACCATCCTTCTTCTTTACAAGAACCACTGCAGAAGCAAAAGGGCTCTTGCTTGGGCGTATGAAACCCATCTCCAAAAGTTCTCGGATATTCTTCTCAATCTCATCCTTTTGCCTCTTCGGATACCGGTATGGAGTTGTGATCACCGGTTTAGCTCCTTCCTTGAGCTCTATGATGTGTTCTGAACCTCGATCAGGAGGAGGTCCAGGAGGTAAATCAGCAAACACTTTACTCTTTTTGGTGAGTAAAGATTGGATATCAGGAGGATGCTCTACTTTAGTTTCAGCTGGACTTGCTGGAAGAATCATGCACTCAGCAGCCCATTCCACTTGATCATGACGTATCAACTTCGCCATCCTCTTGAATGATACAATCCGAGGACCACCATTTGACATACCTCTCAACACCACCTTCTTCCCATCGGATTGAAACTTCAACTCCATAGTTTGCAGATTTAGAGAGATCTCTCCAAGAGATCGCAGCCATTGAATGCCAAGGACAGCATCCGTATCTCCAATACTAACCACGTAGAAGTCATCCTTGACTTCGTAATTGCCCAATTGCATTGACATGTTCGGAATCCTCTTGGTGCATGAGATGTGAAACCCATCCGCAACCATAACTCTGAACCCTTCAAAGTCTTCTGTTTGCAATCCTTTCTTTGCCACCACAACTTCGTCTATGAAGTTATGTGTTGCACCAGTGTCAATCAAAGCAACAATACGTTGCCCTTTGCTCATTCCCCGAACTTTAAAGGACTCATTCTTTTGGAAGCTCGAAAGCTGAGCCAATGTACCACCACTTTCTTTTTCACCTTCAGACTCTTCTGGAGTATTTTCTTCATCGCTGTCCTCAAAGTCAGCTTGCTGATCAGAAAAATCAGAATTGTTTTCATCAGCTGTGTAGAACTCAATTTGATGAATTTTAGCTCCCTTTGGACACACATGATCTTGTGACCATTTTTCCCAACAACGGAAACATAAACCTTTCCTACGGAGTTCATTGATAGTCTCTGGATCCAATCTTGAGCCATGAGGTTTCTGTGGTTTAAACTCCTTATGATGAGGCTTCTGATGAAACTTTTTCCCTCTATCCCCTTTGTGAAAAGCTGGTTTGGAATGGAACTTAGCTTTGGGAGCAGCCCACTCCATGTTTCTAGCTTTTTTCATTGCTTCTTGTAGGGACGGTGGATCAAAAGCTTTGATCCAACCCTTGATTGGCTCCATCAATCCTTCAGTGAATAGGATTTCTAATCTTCTCTCTGTGATTCCAGTGACCATAACTGAAAGTCTTTGAAACTCAGCTATGTAGGCATCCACGGTGCCATATTGTCTCAACTGTGCCAACTCCCTAAAGTGCACTTCTGGGTCCTTCTTCTCGAACCTTTCAATGAATCTATTGGAGAATTCATCGTATCTAGTGATAGACCCATGACCTAAGGTGACTAGGCCATGGTACCACCATTCATGCGCCACCCCATCTAGGTGTAGCGTAGCGAATCTAATCGCTTCTTCAGCCATTGACCTAAGTGCCAAATAGTTGTCTAGTTTTTGTAACCAGGCTCGAGCAGAATTATTATCGCTTCCATCAAAATGGGCAAGCGTACCCTTGTTGAGAGCTTGATTCCAATCTCCTTGTGCTGGGGTTCTTCTTTGATCATAGTTTCTCCCTTGGCCTCTATCCTTCCTTCTATACTCCATGTAATCATTGAAGGACATGTCAATTTTTACTTCATCAGGAAGAGTGTCATACTCTGTTCGGCCTATCCTCACCCTCTCCAAGGATGAAACATTTTCTTCAGGATCAGGCTGTGGGATTGCTGGTGTCAGAAACGTGGGTTTGAATGGTCTAGCAGAAATGTAAGTGTTGCTCACTGCAGGTTGGGCAACATGACCATTGTGCGGGTTGGAAGCACTGTGCTCCCCGGTATGCCCTGTGTTGTGTTGTGGTATATTGGGACCCAATCTCCCCAACAGGAGAGAAAACATATCCATCATGGCGTCCATCTTCTTATCGAGTCCTTGACCCAAATTGGTTGAATTGT
>VDFB02197743.1:0-29028 GCA_007258455.2 Sequoia sempervirens | reverse complement strand
ATTTGAGGTAGAGAGCAGGAATAACCCAATGCCTTAGAAACTTTTCCTTCACACATGCTGGAGATGGGCGCATTTGGGGGGTCTAGGAGGAATTAGCAACGCCTTGAAGACTTTTCATCACTTTGACTTGATGAGGGCGCATTTGGGGGGGTCTGTAGGAACTTCCATACTTAGAAATTTTCTTCACACTCCATAGCCTAGCAACTTGGGCGCATTCAAGGGGTCAAAGAGAAACTTTGATTTGCCTTGGAAAATTTTTCTCAACCTCGCTTCATCTTGGGTGCATTTGAGGGTAGGAGGAGGAATTCCTAACACTTAGAATATTTTTCAAAGAGCTAACACCTTCAACATGTTTGGGCGCATTTGGAGGGTCAAGGAGGAAGTTTCCAAACGCTTAACTTTTTTTTCTTTCCAAGCCAGCCAACTTGGGCGCATTTAAGGTGTGGAGCAGGAATAAACCAACGCCTAAGAAACTTTTCTATCACCACCTTGAGATGAGGGCGCATTTCATGGGTCAAGCAGGAACTTAACTCATTTTCCTCACCTCCCTTCATGACAGGGCGCATTTAGGGGGTTGAGCAGGAATTTCATCACTTGAAACTTTTTGCATCCTTCTGCTAGTCTCATCTTGGGCGCATTTCACAGGGGGTGAAGGAATTTGTTTAGACTTTTACATTTTCTTTAACTTGCTCACCCCTATTTACTATATTTAGTAAGTCTCTGATTTTCATTCCTTTGAAGATTGGATTGATTTGGAATTCGCGTCACAGGATCCTCATGACCTAGTTGATCTATTCACACTGCCATCTCGTGCTGACTTGCTATTTGTAGCATGTTTCTGGAGGTGATTTACTATTTATAGTAACTGCTTAATTTTAGGACTTCTGCAACTTCATTCAACTTGAAACTTGACTGGTGTGATCCTCATGGGATGACTTGCCTGTTCACACTGGCGCCTGCTGTTGACTTACTATTTATACCATGTTTTTGGAGTGCCTTACTATAAATAGTAAGTGCTCAGATTGCTTTCAAATTTCACTAGTGAAAAGCTTGAAAGATACTGATTGCGGTGGGATACACTAGTTTTTAGAGATTTTGGCGTTTGACCCCTCATTTTGGGTCTCGAAGCTGGAAACCCTAATCTGACTTGCATGTTGCTCAAACGATCTCCGTTTGACCTCGTTTCTGTTGCACTTTGCTCTGTTCGTGATAGTGAGGTGTTGGGCAGTTGCCGGAGTGATCTTGCTAAAAATAGTAAGTCCCTGAAAAAGTGACCAACTCTGCTTGCATGTCACATCACTGCGTAGCTCTTGAAAAACCCATAAAGAATAACCTGACATGCGCTGAAAAGTCTTGCATGCAAACCCTAAAAATGGCCTTTGAAGATGGCTCCTGAAAAAGGTCATGATCTTGGTTTGCATGTTATACCACTGTGAAGCTTTCGAAAAACCCACAAAGAATATCCAGACATGCATAGAAAATTCCAACATGCAAAACCTAAAAATAGCCTCCGAAGGCTGAGTGTTGAAAGTTATCATCTCATCTTGCATGTTGAATCGCCGCGTAGGTCTCGAAAAACCCAAAAATATTCTTCAGACATGCACTGAAAAATTTCACATGTAAACCCTAAAATCTACTTCTGAAGGTGAACTTGCTAAAAATAGAAAGTTGTCCGTTTCAACTCAAAAGTTGCAGACAAATAGCTTGATGTGCCCTGGATGCAGTGTAATGATTGGAACTTCAAAAGTGATGAGAAAATGTCCCAAATTAGGCACTTACTAAAAATAGTAAGTTGTCAGAACTTAGTGAAATTATGCTGGGAACCTGTTGGAAGCTTACTGACTGCAACGCGAAGCTCAGATTTCAATTTATTCACTCCATTTGACTTTAAACTGACTAGAAGATTCAAAACCCCAATTCTCAGACTTAGCCAAAATCTCAAGTTTAAAGCAAAAAAAGAGATAGAGAGATAGAGAGACAAAACCAAAGCCAAAAGACGAGGAACGGAGCAAAAATTAGGGGGTCCCCATTTAGAATGGGGTGATGTGTGAAAAGGTCACAACAGGTACCCTTAAACAAGGTATCCAGAAGGCCTAGGAAGAGGTATCACAACCTTTTACTTAGGATTCTAAGGCTGGATACCCTTAAACAAGGTATCCAAAAGACCTACGAAGAGGTGTTACAACCTTTTCCTAGGATTCTAAGGCTGGATGCCTTTAAATAAAGTATCCAGAGGGCCTGGGAGGAGATGTTACAATCTTTTCCCAGGATTTAAGATTGGATGCATTCCATAGGGAGGTATCTAGAAGGCCTGGAAAGAGATTAGATGTAACAAGATGTTACAATCTTTTTCTAGGATGAAGACCACTGTATCAGAAAAGAATGTCAAGAGATAAAGGAAGAAAAAAGTTATAAGGATTGCTTGGGGACAAGCAATGTCAAGCGGGGGAGACTTGTGATGTCCCCATCCTACAAACGTAATTAAGATAAGTATCTATTCTAATTCATTTGCATTTTTCAATAGACATATATAGCATATAAAAAAATATATAAAACAATCCATTATTTATATATAATACTAATAATTGCTAATACAACCGATGATGAACTAGATAATTCAGAAATGAAAGATTGTGAATGGTAAATGACCAAACGCGTTTCTCTAGAGGGTCGCCTGGAGAATGAAGGGATGCATCTGTTGAAGTGCCTATATCTAGTCAAAGCAATGAAGAAAAGCATCATCAAAAAGAAAGGAAAAAGCTATTGATCAAGAAGGAAAGCAAGAGAATTATGAAGTAGAGGAATCATAAAGATTGAAGTCATCACAACATCAGAGAAGAGTGAGAGTGGATTGCGATTAGGCCATAATAGAAGAAGTATAAGTTAGTGTAATTGTAATCTAATCTTATCAGATTTAATCCTAAATGAACCTATGGAAATTCTAAGCTTGAAATTCTGTTCTTAATTCTAAGTCAGATTTAATTCTTTTGTGTCAAAATGTGCTGATTGCAGAACATTTATCGATTTCAATGTTTTGCAAGTAAGGGAATAAAGTCCCATAAATATGAGGGAGACATGCCTCAAGGAGAGACGCATCTCATGAGAGGACGTGTCTCCACAAAGTGAAGACACGTCCACTCATGGGACGTGTCCCTTGAGCGTGCGGGCTTCCTTAACAACTGAAGCCATTCAGTGTTAACAAAGACTAATATGAGTGTTTTCAGCAATCATCTAATATGAATTCGATTTATCCATTTTCAAATTTTGATCATCTTCAGAAATTCAAATAACTTATTTGATGGATTTATATTTTAAGAACAGTTTGGTTAAATATAAATGATGATGATGCATGAATGCAATCATCATTTATATCTGACCGAAGCTATCTTAAATCAACACTCCCTCTTAGCTAGGGAAGATATTCCAAATCAAATAAGTGGAGATATCACCTACACACGTGATATCAAGATATGATATGTTTTCATAAGATTGTCAAGTCACATGACATTTTCATAATCACATCTTCATTATGGTATGTGCACTGACATCAAGTCACATGATGTCTACCATAATAATTCATGGCATATCCACAAATGTATGTAGTTATCCACCATGATTATCTCTTAAGGATCACAATGATCTTCGAATGACATCAAGTCCATGATATCCATCAAAATGTCCAAGAGATACTATCATGACATGTCCACAGATATCAAGTCACATGATATCTATCATGATAGTTCAACTCAACATTGTAGAGTCGTCACTTTACAATGTCACATACAAGTGTTCATTATTAGAAAGATTGTCACCTTTCAATAATGTACACAGGGGGAGCGGGCCCATAAGGTCATGGAGTCACACACATGACAAAAGAGTTTACACATTAAACATCATTTAAATATATTAGTACAACTTCTAAACAATTTTGAATTTCAAACATAATATCAAATTACATTTCAATCATACCAAGCTTCTTCCTGAAGTGTTCAACCTTGATTCGGGAGAGAGGTTTGGTGAGAATGTCTGTTGTTTGATCATTTGTACTAATATACTCCAACTGGATCACATTCTTTTCTACCATGTCTCTTACATAATGGTAGGGGATCTCAATGTGCTTAGATCTATCATGGAATACTAGATTTACAGAGAGTTTGATGCAACTCTGATTATCACAATGAATGATAGTAGGATTCAAGGGCTCACCAAAGAGTCCCACAAGCAATTTCCGGAGCCATACTGCTTCTCTTGCCCCCATAGAGGCTGCAATGTATTCAGCTTCTGTCGAGCTTTGAGCTACTGAAGACTGTTTTCTGCAGATCCAAGAGATCATAGCCGATCCCAAACTGAAGCAACATCCTGATGTACTTTTCCGATCGGTTACACTTCCAGCCCAATCTGAATCAGAGTACCCATGTAGATCTAGTTGATTATTTTTGTAAAGAAGACCATATCCAATAGTGCCTTGAAGATATCTCAATATATGTTTCACAGCCATAAGGTGAATTTCCTTTGGCTCACACATGAACTGGCTTAGAGCATTCACTGCATAGCAAATATTAGGTCTGGTGTTAACCAGGTACATCAGTGATCCAATCATTTGTCTATATAGAGTAGTATCTGCACACTTAGATTCTGCTGCTGCTTCTTTTAGTTTGTGAAGGTTGGTTTCCATAGGTGTAGACATGGGTCTACAATCCAACATTCCAAATCTCTTCAGAATATCAATAGTATACTTCCCTTGGTTTAGTATGATGCCATCTGATTTCTGCCATACTTCTGAACCTAGGAAGTAGTGTAAGATGCCCAAGTCTTTCATGTCAAACTCTGAAGTTAGATCCTTCTTTCCTTGAGCAATGAGGTGATCTTCTCCTGTTATCAGCAGGTCATCAGCATATAAAATAATTATTAACATATCACTTTTGATTACCTTAAAGTAAAGATTTGGGTCTGCATCATTCTTGGAGAATCCTAGTCCCAATAGGTAGCTATCAATTCTTTCATACCAGGCCCTGGGTGCCTGTTTAAGTCCATAGAGTGCTTTCTTTAGTCTGCATACATGTGAGTTAGGTTTATGTATCACAAAACCTTCAGGCTGTTCTAGATAGACTTCCTCTTCAATGGTTCCATTTAGAAAGACAGTTTTCACATCCATTTGATGAATCTTCCAGCCTTTAGCTACTGCAATGGCTATCACTGCTCTCACAGATGTGTAACGGGCAACAGGTGCAAATGTTTCTTCATAACCAATGCCTTCCTTCTGTGAAAAACCTCTTGCCACAAAACATGCCTTATGTTTTTCTATACTGCCATCAGCAGCATGTTTGATTTTGAAGAGGCATTTAGAAGAGACAACAAATTTCTCTTTTGGTCTAGGCACAATATCCCATACATCATTCTTTAGAATGGACTGATACTCTTCCGTCATAGCGTCCTTCCATACTTGATGTCTGAAGGCTTCTGAAACACTGGTGGGTTCTAAATTTATGATGTCATTCATTAGAGCAACATAGCTTGAGAACCGTTTGGGTTTTTTACTCTCCCTAAATGTTCCTTTGGGTGCTGCATTATTCTCAGCTTCTTTGATCATCTTTCTAGCCCAAAGTGGCCTCTTCTTGCTGTTGTCATTTGCATTCTCATCTGAAGTAGATTGAAGTTCATTTGGCATTTCCTCAGGATACTCCCTTTGAATCTCAGGAGTAGGTTCCACTTCTAATACCCTAGGGGAATAATTTTCTAGCTCACTAGAACTTCTTGCCCTTTTGAATGCAATGTCTTCTTCAAAAATGACATCTCTGCTCAATTCAATTTGATTCTGCCCGGGTATGAATATCCTGTAGGCCTTGAAGGTTTCACTATATCCCATAAATATCCCTTTCTTTCCGGAAGGTTCTAGTTTGAATCTCTTCTCCTTGGGCACATGAATATAGATGGGGCAACCAAAAATCCTAAAGTGACTAATATCAGGTTTTAGACTAGTAAATGCTTCTTCAGGAGTTTTGTTATCTAGGTGAGAATGAGGACATCTATTTTGGATGAAGACATCAGTTCTAGAGGTTTTTGCCCAGAATGAGGTTTCAAGGTTCTGGTCAAGCAACATTGCTTTTGTAGCTTCTACAATGGTTCTATTTTTTCTTTCAGCAACCCCATTTTGGTTAGGGTTGTAGGCTACTGTAAACTCCCTCTTTATCCCAGCATTCATGCAAAATTCCTTAAAGATTTCAGAGGTGTATTCTTTCCCATTGTTTGTCCTTAAGATTTTTATTTTCTTCCCAGAGAAGTTTTCAGTAAGAGCTTTGAACTCCTTGCACCTTTTAAGGATTTCTATTGACTCTTTACACTTAAGAAAGTAAATCCAGGTCTTCCTAGAGAAGTCATCTATAAATATGACATAGTATAGGAAGCCTGCCTTGGAGGGTACAGACATGGGTCCACATAAATCAGAGTGAACCAATTCTAATACATTTTGGGTTTTTCTCAAGCTAGTGTGAAAGGATCGCTTTGTATTCTTACCTAGGGCACAACTTTTACAAGATCCTTCATGAATAGGTTTTAACTTAGGTAATCCTGTTACAAGTTTTCCCAAGGAAGGTAGGGCACGGAAATGAAGGTGTCCTAATCTTCAATGCCAAATTTCATTTGAATTAGAAGTATCAAGGGTTAGGGCTTGCTTGACTTCAGTGCATAGTTTATAAAGATAACCTTGTCTTACACCTATGTTTAGAGCTTTCTTTATAGTTGAGTTCTTAGGCCATGCCAGAACTTTCCCATCCATAAAGGTAACCCTATATCCATTGTCTTCAAGAGCAGAGATGGATATTAGATTCCTCTTTATTCCAGGTATGAATAAAACTCCAGTGAGTTGAAGGGAGAGACTAGATTTCAATGTGATGGAACAAGTTCCAACCCCTTTTACTTGATGTGTAGAATCATCCCCAATTGTTACTTCTTCATTAGACTCTTCAGTCATAGTGTGTAAGTGTTCTCTAAACCCTGTGATGTGCCTTGAAGAACCACTATCAATCACCCAGTTGTTGATATTGTTAGATACTTGACTTGATAAGGCTGAATAGAATACAAATTTCTCAGAATCATGGTCTGAATTTGGGTTTCCTACTTTAGCAAATGATGCTTGTTGTTTTGATCTGTCAGGGAACTTCATTGCATAGTGCCCATATTGATCACATCTAAAACATTGTACTTGAGAGATGTCTTTCCTCTTTTTGAATGATCCTTTTCCATGGGAATTTCTCTTTCTCTTAGATGATCCTTTCCCGAAGCAGTTTTTCTTACCCCTTTTATTAGATGATGTGTTGAGCACTTGAATGTCCTCATCTATGGATTTTTGTTTGTTTTCTTTTGTTGAGAGTCTTGTTTCCTCTTGAAGGCAGTCTGTTCTTAGCCTATCAAATTTTGGGGAGTTCAGATCTTGCACTTATTCCTTGAACAAATGGCTCCCATGAGTTTGGTAGGCCTCCTAGTGCAATTAGTGTTAACTCTTTGCTATCAATTTGATATCCAATTGTAGATAATTGATCCCTTAGTTCAATGATCCTCATGAAGTATGCATTAATAGTTTCTCCTTTGTTTATTTGGACATTGTTGATTTGTCTCTTTAATGCAAGAGTCCTGTTGATGTGATTTTTGTGACCGCACCAATCAGCAGAACAAAGTAATCCGAAGGCTACTCCATTCTCTCTTGATCAAAGTATTCCGTATGCTAAGATTGCAAGAAAGTTCATGCGTTCAACTCCAAGGTTCTGAAATGCTTTGGAATACCCTCAATAGGTTCGTTGTGATATGTTGTTTTTACGAGGGGACTTACACAATTGTTCTTAAGGTTTTGCAGCTGACAATAGATGGATGATTGGAAGGGAATTTATGCAATGCGAATGATTTAGCAATAAGATACGTTTTCCTAAAACTAGCCAGAAATAAACGGAATTAAATGGTTGCAGGGATTAAGGAATCTATGTTCTATCTAAAGGTGGGATGCGGGATCAATTTCCGCAAGCTTCAACCAAACTCTGCTCTACCTCACGTTGGACAGCTTACGCAAAGTTGGTGCAATCTTCAAGGGGATGGCAAGAAATGTTCAAGTTACAATCCGACATCAAGATACTGTCAAGACGACGCATACCAAGACATGAATTAGAACTGAAGTTAGGCTTATAAATGCTCCAGTTGACCATGCAAGGCAAACTTGACGTCAGCAAGTTGCTAGTGGTATGGACTAAAATGAAGTTGCCTCGATCGACACCACAAATCCACAACTAATATCTACTTGCATAAAATGAAAATTGCACTACTTTAAGCTACTTTACGCTACTTGAAGTAGAAGGGACGAAGAAACCTTGCTAGCTATCCATATCAAAGACGAATTTCACCATCAATGAAAAGATCTTCTATTATGAAAGTTTTACACAACAATCTCTTACAAAAGTTTTCAAAGGAAAACTTTCCTTCTCCTCCAAACTATACTAAGTTATCAAACTATCTCTCTGCTCTAACAAAATGTCTACTCTCTGATGTCTAATTTAATTCTAATGTTCTACTGAATTACAAATGAGGGGGACTCCCCCTTTTATAGATGGCCCAGTCCAATGGACGGCTCGGATTACAATCAAATGAATGGCTTAGATTGAGCCACCTCAACCCTAACCCTAAAAACTGCCAAAATGGGGAGTGATACATTAAATGAATCAAAGATTCCCACTCACTCCCAAAAATAGTAAAGGCAATTAATGCCCATAATCAATCCTCTAGAAGGTCATCATCCAGTAGTGCATTCCCGTTCTCTTTCTCCCTGGCTGCAAACTCAATGAACCTGGAAAGCACAGCCTGAACCTCCTAGACTGAAATCGGTGGAATACAATCAAGCTGAAACTCTAGTACTGTGACTGACTTTCCATGCCTTGTGCAAGATTTTCTCCAAGCAACTAAAGCATCCTGCGTACTCTGAATCAGGCTGGAGAAAGTAGAAATGTTCTTGAAGTCATCCTACACGAAAGTCTTCACTTCCAAGAAGAAAGGTGCCAACCTACCCCTCAAATTTTCAGTAGTCACCTCATCAGGATTCAGCCGTCTAGCAAAGATTGCCTCCAAAGTATTCTGGACTCCATCAATGATGTTCATCATAGCCTTCCGAACTCTAGCTGAATTCGCTTATGCTGCGTCAAAGAAACCACGTCCTGTGACTACTGAAGAGTACCATCCAGCAAAATTGTACCTATCACCTTCCTGAATAATTCCTCCATCAATCAACATCTGCAAAGTAGTACGCATCAAGGCCTCCAGACGCTGAATAACTTTGCTCTGATAGACAGAAGCATCACCCAGGCCTGATCAACTGCCTCCATCCGTGCCATAATGCCGAAAGCTTGCTGGTAAGCAAGAGCAAGGTCTTCCATGAACTTTTCTGTCTTGGCACGAACTCCTGTAACCCATTTATCCGCCTCATGTGCCATTTTTCTCAAATCTTCCAAACCACTAACTGATGCTCTAGATAACTCAGTTGCAAGCTCTATTTCCGGAATCTCCTGCCCACAAGGACAAGACAACTGCTGCATATATCCTATCAGTGTCTTATGCTCTTGCTTCAATTTCTTATACTTTCCTTCAATCCTGAACAATCTATCCTTAAGCGCCTGATAGGAGTTATCACACTCAACAATTTGTGCACCTGTGGGACGTCCTAACTCCATAGTTGTGATCACATAATTCTTTGGCACTGCTTCATCTCGATCACAATCAACTTGTGGCACCGCTACATGAAGAGTGCGAGAACCACCCTCATCAGTTGAAATCTTTGAAAAATTTTGTGCTCTCTTCCTTGGTGGAGGCGCGCTGATCCTATTCATAAACTCTTCCATCTCTACTGCTGGATCAACTTCTTCACTGGGGCTCCTTCTCATTCTATCTCTAAGCCAGTCAGGTACAACCTGCTGAATAACAAATGGCTGCTCCTCTCTTGCCTCTACTTCACAGGCTTGTTCAACTTCAATATCATTCTGGTGAGGCTCATCGGCCTCTAGTGGCTGATTATCTCCTGAAACTACATCATCCTCTAGAGCCGTCTTTAACTCACGCTGGAAGTGTGTATCAGTAGCAGTTTCCTCATCATCCTACTGATCATCTCTGGTAGGCGCATTAACACTCTGGCCAACTGATTCTCTCCGTGGTGGCTGATTTTCCTCATGTAACTCCTGCTCCTGATTCAATGCATTTCTCTGATTAGCGAAAAGAGAAACCTACTGTATACTTGGAGAACGTGTCTCCAATGGCCTAGGTGATTCAATCACAACTCTCGGAGGCTCCGGCTGAACAGGCTCCTGCAGAACTGACTCCTTCCTTCGAGATTTCGGACCTCGAGTAATTTGTTTCTTCCTGTTGGTAGTGGGTGTCTTGTGATCTCCCATCAAATTGTAGGTCAAGGAAATTGGCCTACTCTTTAGTCTGCTCACGTGCCTATCAACCCATGCTTTGGTGAAAGTCATGACTGGAATGCAAAGTGTGTCCAAATCAGCTATCTCAGGTTCCAATCAATCTGGTGGTGGAAGTGGCATGTCTTTCACTGTCTCATAATCTGGATGGAGGACGTTCATGTCCTCATCCACCTGGTCCGGTACCGGAATGACTTCACACTGCCTGATCATACTCAATGGCAACCTCGAGAACATTCTCTTCCTGACTTCAGCCTCATCTGATGCACCAGCCCAGTAATCTTCAATATTTTCCTTATGGTTGAACTCCTCTGACAGTATCCATCTTATATTGCTATGTGGATCATAATGCTGTCTGCTGGTGTGGTAGGAAAAATGAAAGAACTGAAGCTCATTTTCAGCTTCTCTAGCTGCCTGAAGTGAAAGACACACTTCGTCTGAATTACCCATGACAATCGGGAAGTCAACTCCTCCCTTCTTCTTTCTCTTCTGAATCTTATCATAGGCAACCAGTTGACTAGATATCTCTAACATCAAAATTCTATTGGTTGGGTACTTAGGCAGCCTATATGGATATGAAGAAAAACCTTGCAGCTTGATATAAGAAAACTTCGAAACTGAATAAACTAGCACCCATACCTTTCAATTAACTCCTGAGCTTCCCTCGAGATCCTATGATGAGTTCGCTCCTGAAGTGATCTCGTTATGTGCATGGTAAAGGCATCATTGACACGCTTGTAATGAGTAGTGCTCGTCAGGTGCAACTGCGGACAAGCCTTGTGGATTTTGAACTGGTGAGAACCACAACCAACAGGCTCCTTATATGAAATCCCTCTATACTTTGTCATACGAGCCAGCATGTAAATAAGGTAGGAGCCCATATAGAATGTCTTCGTCCTTCTCAGACTTAGGAGCTACTCGTGCAAATTGTCACTAATCATCACAGCCCAGTTGATGTGCTCTTTTCTTTCCAGCACGAGGTTGATGTAATAAAACATCCATGGCTCAAAAATAAATGCTTGAGGGCAGCCTCCAACTCTACTCAGCATCATGATCAGGTCACAATACTCCTGCTTCAAATCATCTGATATAATCTGCTTCAGCAACTTTGTACGAGAGGGCTTGGGCTTGTTCATCCATCGAGTGTTGATCACTTCTGTACATCTCTTGAATGTAGAAGCATACATTTGTTCAGCTCGCTCTCTTGTTTTGTAAATCATCCTCTTGTGCGTTGGGATTCCAAAAGCCTCACCGATAGCTGCAGGAGTGAGGTTGGCGAATACTTGGCCATCTGGTGAGACAATAGACCTATGATCAACCTCATAGTAATTAGCACACTCCATCATCAGCTTCGAGCACTGAATAGCTGGTGGGAAACCAGCAGCTGCATACAGGCCACTTCGAACAATATTGTGTGAAGTCATTGAAGGACGGTGACTGCCAACTCCCATAATCCGATTTTTGAAAGTCTCCAAGTTGAAAGAACCCAAATTGGTATCAGCCAGCTTGCTAAACTTCAAAGTAAACTTAGACTCTGGCAGGAAAGGCTTGCTCAGCTTCTTGATAACAGCCTGTTTGGATGTGCCATTGCTATCTCTGCCCGTTGCTCTTACTTCAGCCATCTTGCAAAACAATAAAATACCATCAGCAATTAACTTAGAAAAATAATAAAAATAAAATAAAATAATATGTAGGGGCTGCCATTCGACTTTTTAAAATTTGAAAAGTTTTAACATTCTATTCATCTGCAAACCTCAACTTCTCCTTCACAATTTCGAACTTTCAACACTTAGAAAGTTTCAGCAAGTAAGCTTTAGCAACTTCGACTTCACACTCTCAGCAACTTCAAAGAGACTTAGCAAATTTCTAAATTGGCTGCAGCAACTTTACACTTGAGAAAATCGTCCAACTTTACTTCAGCAATTAGACTCTTCAAATTTCAGTTTCAGCAATTCGTCCTCTTCAAATCGAATTTCTTCAACAACACAACTCAAATCAAATTCCTCACTTGCACTGCAACTTCAACCTCAGAGCAAATTTGAATTTCTTCAGTTGGTGAAAAGAAATGAATAAACTCTCAATTCTTATAGCCAAATCGAATTCTAGAAGGAGGCCAATTTTAGCCAGTTCATTAAGTCTCCACTACCTCACAGTAGGAATTTGAATTTCCCTCCTCTGGCAACTGCAACACTTGTCACTTGGCATTGGGAATCTTGACCTTCTAGAACTTCAAAAAAATTATCTTGACTGGCGTACTTAGCATTTTTAATTCACTTTTGAAAATATCCAATTCAAATTCACTCTTTAAGATATTTAATTCACCAGCTGAAGCTCTGTCATTTAAATTTTTATTCACCTCTGACTCTGGAAGATTCATCTCACGAAGAACTTGATCAAATTCATCGAGGCAATTCATTTTAATTTCATCATCTGAAGCACTTTTCCTTTGAAAACACATTTTATCCATTTTGCCTTAGAAAATTTAAATTTCCCTTAGGAAAACTCCATAATTCAAGTGTCGATCAAATTCTCCATCTCGAAAGCCTTGGCGAAGTGCAGAAGACACTAAAATCCATTCCTTGTCGAAGCTCTTCAATACCTAGAAGAAAATTTTCTTTAGAACGCGTCGAATTCATGGGTATACAATGAAGGGGTTCATTTAATTTTTGAATTTTGAACCTTAGAAAATACCATTTTCAACAAATTTAATCCATTTCTTCATCCCTATGAGTATTTCCTTGCTCTTACTTGAAAATTTTGATCAACCCTGTGAAGCTAGTATCCTCAGACTTCTCCTCTGGCAATTTCATTCATGTCTCTGAAAAATTTCATCACTTCAAGTCTAGGCGTAATTTTCCTCTAGAGAGGTGGAATTTTGATAACACTTAGAAAAATATTTAAATTCCATCAATATTAGGCATCAAGGAAGAATTTTCCTTAGAAAATTTTCATTCACTTCAATCACTCTGCCTGTGAAGAAATTTTTATCAACTCACTTAGAAATTTTTTCTTTCAAATGCTTTGAGTGCATCTTGTATGTCATGGAGGATATTTTGAATTTCAACGCCTAGCATATTTATTTCCCCTTGGGCGCATTTCACACTTGAAGAGGATTTCTATTTCCACGCCTAGCAATATTCACTCTTGGGCCTTGGCGCATCTAGCACATGGAGGAAGACTTTCACCACGCCTAGCATATTTATCATTATTAAATTTCACCCCTAGCATGAACTTTGGGCGCATTTTGCATAGTGAGGTGGATTTTAAATTCAACGCCTTAACTCTTTTCCTTCCACTCCACTTTACCTTGGGCGCATTTCACACTTGCAAGAGGATATTAACCATGCCAAAGTAACTCTTTTCATCAACTTCACCTCCACTTTTTACCTCAAACTCATTCTTTACTTGGCGCATTCAAAGGGGGAAGAGGAAAGTCAATATTTTTTTGTCTTCTTCCTAGCTTGCATGGGCGCATATCACATAGGGTGGAGGATGAAACTTCCAACGCTTCCTCCTTTGACTTTCTTTCTAAACTTGGGCGCATTTCCTATGTTTAAGAGGATGGGCGCATTTTGCTTGTAGTGGAGGATGAAACACCTTTGACTCTTTGACTTTGCTTGATATGGGTGCATTTTGGGGTGGCAGGAGGATTTGTTTCAACACTTAGAAACTTTTGCAGCCTATTACCTTGAGGTGGGCGCATTTGGCCTAGGGAGGTGGATGAAACTCTTACTTAGAATATTTTTCCATGCTTGACTTGAGAGGAGGGCGCATATTCAAGGTCCTGCAGGATGAAACCTCAAACTTAGACAATTTATTTCCATCAAACTTCATTTCTCCTTGAGGGCGCATTTGGAGGCAGGGGGTGGATATTGTTCAGACTTGGGCATTTTTCCTTCTGCCAGCTTCTCCCTACCTTACTATTTATAGTAAGTCCTTCAATTTTCACACTTCTTAAGCTCGGATCAATTTGAAATTTTGAACACAGGACCCTCATGACCTTGTTAGTCTGTTCACACTGCCATCCTGAGCTGACCTGCTAAAAATAGCACATTTCTGAAGGTGGTTTACTATTTATAGTAACTGCTCGTTTCTGAGACCTCTGCAACTCTGTTTGACTTGAAATTCGAATGACGTGCTCCTCATCGGGTGACCTGCCCGTTGGCACTGGCGTCTACTGCTGATTTACTATTTTTAGCCAGTTTCTGGAACGCCTTACTATAAATAGTAAGTGCTCCGATTGCCTTCAAATTTTACTTGTGGATAGCTTGAAAGATGCTGATCGCAGTGGGATACACCGGTTTTCGAAAATTCTGACATTTTACCCCTCATTTTGTGTCCCGATGCTGGAAACCCTAATTTGACTTGCATGCCTATCAAATGACCTCATTTTTGTTGCATTGCGCCCTGTTTGTGGTTTTGATGCACCGGGCAGCTACCGGAATTGAATTGCTAAAAATAGTAAGTCACTGAATATTCATCATCTTGCTTTGCATGTCACACCACTGCGAAGCTCTCGAAAAACCCATAAGGAATCACCAGACATGCAAAGAAAACCCTGACATGCAAACCCCAAAATAAGCCTCCGAAGGCTGAACTCTGAAAGTCATTATCTCACTTTGCATGTTATATCGTCACGAAGGTCTCGAAAAACCCAGAAGGAATCCCCATACATGCAAAGAAAAACCTCGCATATAAACCCTAAAATTTGCTCCGGAAGCCGAACTGCTAAAAATAGTAAGTTGTCCGTTTCGGCTCAAAATTTGCAAACGAGCAGTTTGACATGTTCTGAATGCAGTGTGACTGTTGAAATTTCAAAAATGCTAGAGGAATTGCACAACACCCTAAACTTTGCACACACTTACTATAAATAGTAAGTAGCCAGAATCTGATGAAATTTCAGTGGAAACTTGCTAGAAGCACACTGACAGCAATGTTAGTCTCAGATTTCAATTTATTCACTTTATTTGACTTCAAATTGACCAGAGAATGTACAAACCCTAATTCTCAGACTTGGCCAAAATTTCACGTTTAAGCTCACGGACGGGCACATCCCTCGAAAGCGGACAGCAGAAAGAGACAGAAAGAGAGAGAGAGAGAGAGACAAAGCCAAAGCCAAAAGACCAGAATGGAGCAAAAGTATAGGGGGTCATGTTGTGACCTTTTTCACACATCGCCCCATTGCAAATGGGGACCCCCTAATTTTTGCTTCGTCTCGAACTTTTGGCTTGATTTTAGTTAGTTTTCTTGTTGTCTTTCTCTCTCTTTCTGTCCCTTTTCTGCTGTTTGCCTTTTCGGGGATGTGCCCGTCTGTGAGCTTAAACGTAAAATTTCGGCCAAGTCCATATTTTTAGGGTTTGCACTTTTCTGGTCAATTTGAAATCAAATGAAGCAAATAAATTGAAATTTGAGACTAACGTTGATGTCAGCATGCTCCCAGCTAAATTTCATCAAATTCTAACTACTTACTATTTTTAGTAAGTGTTCAATTCGGGGCGTTCCTTCTACATTTTCGAGGTTTTGACAATCACACTGCATTCAGAACATGTCCAGCTACTTACTGGCACAATTTGAGCTGAAACAAACAACTGTCTATTTTTAGTAGTTCGGCTTCGGGGGCAGATTTTATTGTTTATATGCAGAGTTTTTCAATGCATGTCTGGGGATTCCTTCTGGGTTTTCTAAGACCTTCGTGATGGTATAACATGCAAAGTGAGATAACGACTTTCAGAGTTCAGCCTTCAGAGGCTATTTTTAGGGTTTGCATGTCAGGGTTTTCTTTGCATGTCTGATGATTCCTTGTGGGTTTTTCGAGAGCTTCGCGATGATGTGACATGCAAAGTAGGATAATCACTTCTTCAACAACTTGCTATTTTTAGCAGATGCACTCAGGCAGCCACTTCCCAACACATCAGAATCACAAACAGAATAGAATGCAATAGAAACGGAGTCAAACGGAGGTCATCTGATATGCATGCAAGATGAATTAGGGTTTCCAGCTTCGAGACTCAAAAAGAGGGGTAAAAAGTCAGAATTTCAAAAACCGGTGTATCCCACTGCGATCAGCATCTTTCAAACTATCCACCGGTAAAATTTGAGGGCAATCGGAGCACTTACTATTTATAGTAAGTCATTTTTGAAACTAGCTAAAAATAGTAAACCAGTGTCAGGCGCTAGTGTCAACAGGTAAGTCATTTGATGAGGAGCACGCCATTCGAATTTCAAGTCAAACAGAGTTGTGGAGATCTTAGAAATGAGCAGTTACTATAAATAGTAAATCATCTTCAGAAACATGCTATTTTTAGCAGGCCAGCTCAGGATGGCAGTGTGAACAGGTCGACAAGGTCATAAGTCTCTTGTGTTTAAAATTTCAAATTGATCCGAGCTTTAGAAGTATGGAAATCAGAGGACTTACTATAAATAGCAGGGCACAGAGAAGCTGGCATGAGGTGAAAATTTTGCTAAGTTTGGACTTATATCCTGCTCCACCTTCAAAATGCGCCCAGCTTGCCTTCAAGATGATTGGAAAATGTCTAAGGCATAAAGTTCGTCCTCCTGCCCCCTCCAAATGCACCCTCACAAGCAAGATGATTGCAAAATTTTCTAAGTAATGGAGATATCCACCTCCATACCTGATATGCGCCCAAGGGAGGATAAAGATGCTAGAAAATTTCTAAGTAAAAGTCTTATCCTTCACCACCCTCCATATGTGCCCTCAAGGGATGAAGAATGAGGATGTTTAAAAATTCTAAGGCATAATGCTTATCCTCCTCCTATGCCAAAATGCGCCCACCTCTCAAGTCAAAGAGTCAAAGGTTTCATCCTCCTCCCTAGGCCAAATGCGCCCTCAAGGTGATGACATGCAAAATAATTTCTAAGTATTAAGTTTTTATCCTTCACTATAGGCCAAATGCGCCCATGTTACTTCAAAGCAAAGTCAAAGAGTCAAAGCTTTATCCTTCATCAACCTCTAGATGCGCCCACCTAACAAGAAGAATGAGGATGTTGAAAAATGGCTAAGTGTTGAGGCTAATCCTCCACCCTATGCTAAATGCGCCCATCCTTCTCAAGGGGTGAAATGCGCCCATGTTGGAAGTCAAAGGTCAAAGGGCGTTGGAAGCTTATCCACCTCCACATAGGAAATGCGCCCATCTCTCTCACCCCCTCAAATGCGCCAAGAAGAAGAGAAAGTCAAAGGTGGCGTTGAAATGAAGTTCATCCTCTTGCTATGATCAAATGCGCCCAAATCAAGGCAAGTGAAGACAAAAGTTAGGGCGTTGAAAATGTAAGGTGATGATAATTTGAATAAGACATGGAATAAAATATGCTAGGTGTGGATGTGAAGTATCCTCCTCAAGGTGCTAAATGCGCCCAAGATGCATAAGGTGGTGAAATAAAATGACTAAGGCGTGGAAATAAGATATTCTCTTCTAAGTGTGAGGTGCGCCTAAGGTGAAAATGGGAAATATGCTAGGCATTGGAATTTAAAAAGGAAATATATCCCTCATGAGATGTAAAATGTGCCCAAGGCAATGGAGAAAATTATCCAAGCAATTTGATTAAAAAATTTTCCTCACCACTGGCAGAGTGATTGAAGTTGAATAAAAATTTCTAAGGCAAAAGTGCAAAATATGCTAAGTAATTTAAAATTCTTCTAAGGCACAATATTTCCATCTCTAAGAAAATAACACCTAGACTTGAAGTGACAAAATTTCCTGAGAAACGAATGAAATTGCCAGTGGAGAAGTCGGATGATGCCAGCTTCATGGGATTGATTGGAAAATTCAAGTCAGAGCAACAAAATTCACCCGGATGTGAAGAACAAGAATGAATTTGTTGAAAATTATTTTTCTAAGGTTCAAAATTCAAGAAAAATTAAATGAACCCCTTCGTTGTATACCCATGAATTCAATGCATTCTGAGGGAGATTTTCTTCTGGGTATTGAAGATCTTCGACAAGGAATTGATTTCAAAGTCTTCCACAGCTTGCCAAGGATTCCAAGGTGAAGATTTTTGATGGGCACCGGATTGATGAATTTCCTAGTGAAAATTTGAAGATTTTTCTAAGGCAAAGCGAAGAAAATGTGTTTTCAAGGTAAAATGCTCCAGACGATGAATTTGAAAGGAACTGCCTAGGTGAATTTGCTCAAACTCTTCGTGAATATAATCTTCCTGAGCCAGAGATGAATAAAATCAAAGTTGTCAACGCCTCAGCTGGTGAAATAAATTTCTTGAAGAGGATGTAGTTGAAGTTAACACTCTCAAAAGATGATTTTAAAAGTGCATCTCTTAAATACACCCTTGGGGAGGTTGAAAATTTGTCTAAGGCATTGAAATATGATGCGCAGGTCATATATGACCCAGCCTACAGATGTTAAAAAAAAATCGTGAAGAAGACAAAAGTTGTGATGAACCCTATCGGATGAAGAGATCACTCGAACATTGAGATCAAGTAAGTGAGGTAAATTTATATCATGAAGTGTTTTGATGCTCTTCCTTTTGTCTGTTTTGTAGGATGAACGTCGAGGCCAGAGCACGATAACTTGAAGTGATGAAGCACAATGATATTACAACCTTCGAAGGGAGATAAAGTTATGAGTTTCAAGCTCTTCCACGAGATCTCGGTTGCACCCAAAACATGAAGGAAGAAAAAATTGCAAGAAATAGCTAAGTGTTGATACCTAGTATGTGCCCAACCCAGGTGGCAAGAGGAAATGTTTTCAAAGTCCAGGATAGGAAAAGATGAAGGCCCAAAGGTTAGAAATGATCCTCAAGTACTTCAAGGTTGAAGAACAACATTAAAGAGGAAAATCATCATCAAGCAGAAGAATGAGGTTGCAGTCTTGAAATTTTAGATTGAGAGCATGCCTGCTATATCAAATTCAAGAGCATTGAAGCTGTGATGATCAGATTGATCCAGTTTGCAGTCAAGAAGAAGAACAAGAACAGTGCGAACGTGTTTCAAAACAGGAATCTTCTAGAGGGTGGTGGACATTAATGGCTCATTTATTACCCCACTCCTCTTGGTAGTGGTTTTTAGGGTGAATCTTGTTTAGGGCTGAGGTGGCACAAATTGGGCCATCCAGCCGATTGTAATTTGAGCCATTCGTTGGACTTGGCCAGCTATATAAAGGGGCATCCCCCCTCATTTGTACGGTAGTAGAGAATAGACTTTTAGTTAGACAGTAGACATAGAAGGAAACTTTGTTTTTACTACAAGGGTCCGTATGACTTTAATCATGACTGCCCCCTCAAACCTAAAAGGAAAAACAGGCACATGGAGTGGTTTTATGAGGGAGAAACATTCACTGATTTTTCTGATCAGCAAGCTCCAATCTATGATACTGATGGAGAAGAATCAGAGAATGAGGCAGAAATGGTAGTAGAAACTGAGTTACAGGAGGCTCATATGTCTAGCATACAGAGAGAGGGATCTTTCAGACTCTGTGGGATCCTAGCTGGTCAAAGGGTCATATCTCTTCTAGATACAGGTGCAACCTACAACTTTATTGATTCACGGTTAGTGGACAAACGGGGAATTCAAACTCAGCAGTTTGAAGGCATTCGTGTGAAGGTTGCAGATGGATACACTCTCAATTGCGAGAGGATGATACCAGACTTGCCCATGAAACTCAATAACCTTGAGTTTAAGGCAGATTACTATGTTGTGAACATGGGAGGAACAGATATAGTTCTCAGCATGAAGTGGCTTAATGCGATAGGAGAGTTCACACTTAATTTGCATGACATGGAGATGAAATTCAGAGTTGATGGCACAAATCATGTTTTTAAAGCCATCAAGGACAACAATGTGAAAGAAATTTCACTCCGTAGAATGGAACGTTTGATTCGGCATGATATGGTAGATTGGGCAGTGTTGTGACCTTTTCACACCGCCCCATTCAAAATGGGGACCCCCTAAATTTTGCCCCATTCTGGTCTTTTGGCTTTGGTTTTTGTCTCTCTCTCCGTCTCTTTTATGTCTGCCTTTCCGGGGATGTCTCCGCCATTGAGCTTAAACATGAATTTTGGCTAAGTCTGGGAAATTAGGGTTTGTACTTTCCTAGTCAGTCCGAGGTCGAATGAAGTGAATAAATTGAAAACAGAGATTGACATTGATGTCAGTATGCTTCCAGCAAGCTTCCACTGAAATTTCATCAAATTCCGGTAACTTACTATTTTTAGTAAGTGTGTAATCCAGGGCATTCCGTTAGCACTTTTTGAAATTTCGATAGTCATACTGCATTCAGAACACATCAGGCTGCTCACTGGCAAAATTTGAGCTGAAACAGACCACTTACTATTTTTAGCAGTTCAGCTTCTGGAGCAGATTTCAGGGCTTAAATGAAGAGTTTTTCAACGCATGTCTGCATATTCCTTCTGGGTTTTTCGAAACCTTCGCAACAGTATAACATGCAAAGTGATACGACAACTTTCAGAGTTCAGCCTTTCAAGGCTATTTTTAGGGTTTGCATGTCAGGGTTTCCTTTGCATGTCGGCATATTCTTCGTGGGTTTTTCGAGAGCTTCGCAGTGATGTGACATGCAAACGGAGATAACCACTCATTTGGGAACTTACTATTTTTAGCAGGAGCATCCTGGTAGCTGCCTCCCAGCACTTCAGAATCACGAGCTGATTGCAATGCAACAGAAACGAAGACAAATAGAGATCATTTGATATGCATGCAGATCGAATTAGGGTTTCTAGCTTCGGGGCCTGAAAAGAGGGGTAAAAAGTCAGAATTTTCGAAAATTGGTGTAAACCACCACGATCAGTATCCTTCAGGCTATCTGCTGGTAAAATTTGAAGACAAACGGAGCACTTACTATTTATAGTAAGTCATTTTGGAAACAGGCTAAAAATAGCAAATCAGTTGCATGCGCCAATGTCAATAGGCAGGTCACGTGGTGAGGAGCACCTCATTCGAGTTTCAAATCAAACGGAGCTGTGGAGGTATCAAAAGCAAGTAGTTACTATAAATGGTAAATCACCTTTAGGAATGGGCTAAAAATAGCAGGCCAACTAAAAATAGCAGTGTCGACAGGTTGATGAAGTCGTGAGGATCTAGCGCTCAAAATTTCAAATCATTCTGAGCTTCAGAGATGCAAGAATCAAGAGACTTACTATAAATAGCAGGCATGGATAAACTGGCGAAGACAAAGAAAAAAATGGCTAAGTGTTGACTTCATCCTGCAGCTACCTGAAAATGCGCCCTCAAGCACAAGATGCTAAATTTTTTTTCTAACTCGAGTTCATCCTTCACCCATGGCCAAATGCACCCAAGTTGATGAAGAGGCATGAAAAATTTTCTAAGTATGAAACTTCGTCCACCTCCTAGGCTAAAATGCGCCCATGCTTGGAAAGTCAAGGAAAGTCAAAGAAGTTCATCCTTCAGCTATGCTAAAATGCGCCCACCTTGAGAGTTTGAATGTAAAAAAATGGCTAAGTTAAAAATTCGTCCTCCACCATCCCCCAAATGCGCCCATCCTTCAACAAGCATCAAATGCGCCCAAAAGGAGAAAGTCAAAAGGGTCAACATGTTTCATCCTTCTCCCATGGCAAAATGTGCCCAAAAGAGGGCATGTAAGGACAAAAGAAAAGAAGGTGAAGAGTCACATGCCAAGGCGTGGAAATTTAAAATCCTCCTCACCCTCTTATATGTGCTCATCCTCCTCCTAGGCTCAAATGCGCCCAAAAGAGGGCATGTGAAGACGAAACAAGGAAGCTCAAGAGTCACGTTGAAGTTTTATTCTTCTCTCTCTCTCAAATGCGCCCATGCAAAGTCAAAAAGTCAAGAGTGTTTGAATATGTTTCATCCTTCTCCCTATGCAAAATGCGCCCAAAAGAGGGCATGTGAAGACGAAATAAGGAAGTCGAAGAGTCATCCTTCACACATGTTAATATGCGCCCAAGTTGAAGTGGTGAATACAAGGTGGCAAGTGTTACTAGGCGTTGAAAATGCCAAGGTAGTAGAATGAAGAATGCTAGGCGTGTGAAGTAAAATATTGCCTAGGTGTTGGAATTTAACATGTTCTCCATGAAGTGTGGAACGTGCCTAGGGTGGTGAGTGAAAAATAAAAATATTGCCTAGGCATTGGAAATTTAATGACAAATAAAGCGTGTTAAATGTGCTAGGCGCCTTCATGGAAAATCTTCTAAGTCAAGTTGATAAATTTCCACCACTGGAAAATGGGCATGGATGAAATAAAAATTTTCTCACAGGCAAGATGAGCAAGATTGAACCAAAATTTCCAAGGCAAAATTTTCAAAATGCATGGTGATTTAAAATTTCTCTAAGGCAAAATATTTTTTTCCTTAGAAAATACGCCTAGACATTGAAGGTGGTGAATTTTCCTGAAGCACAAGCAAATTTTCCAGTGATGAAATTTGAGAATGTTGACAATGCAGGATGAATTTAAAAATTCTTCTAGTCTGAGCAACACAATACAATCATAGATGAAGAAAGGATTTAAATTGGTGGGAACAATATTTTTCTAAGGTTCAAAATTTAAAATTTAAATGAACCCGTTCGTTGTGTACCCATGGATTCCTTGCGTTTCAAAGAAAAGTTTCTTCTGGGTACTGGACGTTTGTGATGAGAAATGGATTTCCATGTCTTCCGCACTTCGCCAAGGCCTTCAGCATGAGGAATTTGATCGGTGCTCAAGTTGTGAAATTTTCCTAAGGGAAGATTTAAAATTTTCTAAGGAAAATTTGAATAAAATGATTTTGGAAAGGAAGATGCTTCAAACGATGAATTTGAAATGAGTTGCCTAGATGATTTTGATCCAGTTCTTCACAGATGAATTTTCCAGAGCCGAAGAGAAGTAAAATTTGAATTCAAGTGATAGAGCTCAGGCTAGTGAATTAAAAGATGAATTTAAATTAAAATTTTTGAAAGTGAGTTTGAAATGTGGCAGACAAAGTTGAACTTCTAGAAGATTGAGATTCTCAGACAAGTGTCAAAAATACCAGAGGAGGGAAATTCAAATGAAGTAGTAGAAATTTAATTCACTGGCTAAACTTAGCCTCTTCTAGAAATCGATTTTCCTATAAGAGCTAAGAGTTATTCACTTCTTTTTCACAGCTGAAGAGAGTTCGATTTGCTCTGAGTTTGAAATTTGTGAGTTGCTGAAGACTGAAGCTTGAGAAGTTCAAAATTTTGCTGAAGACTGAAGAATTTGTTGAAGGCTGAAATTTGTGAGTTGCTGGAGCTGAGAGAGTGCGCACTTGCTAAGTTATTTGCTGATTGAAAAGGTGCGAATTTACTTGAGTTGTTGCTGAAGCTCGATTTTGTTGCTGAAGTTTAAAGTTGCCAGTGCAAGTGGAGAAATTTTGATTTGAAGAGGATATTGCTGAGAAAGTGCAAACTTGCTGATTTAAAATTGGAAAAGTGTGAATCCAAATCTGCAGTTGCTAAGTGTGAGGTGAAGTTGCTGAAGATTGCTTAGAAATTTTCTAAGTATTGAAGCTCGAATTTGTTGAAGAAGAAGTTGAGGTTTGCGAATGAGAAATAATAGTGCAACTTCTTGAAGTCGACTGGCAGCCCTGCAAAGTATTTTATTTATTTTTCTAAGTTAATTTGTTGATGAATGTTTATTGTCCTGCAAATGGCTGAGGCAAGGGTGACTGGCAAGGATAACAATGGTGCATCCAGGCAAGCAGTTATAAAGAAACTGAGCAAGACATTTATGCCGGAGTCAAAGTTCACTTCAAAGTTGGGCAAGCTAACTAATACCAACTTGGGCTCCGTCAACCTAGAGACTTTTAGGAACAAAATGCTGGGGATTGGTAGTCATCGACCTTCGAACACTTCTCACAACATTGTTTGAAGTGGGTTATATGCAGCTGCTGGTTTCCCACCAGCCATTCAGTGTTCGGAGTTGATGATGGAGTGCGCCAATTGCTATGAGAAGGATCACAGATCGATCATGTCACCAGATGGACAAGTGCTCGCCAACCTCACTCTTGCTGCCATTGGTGAAGCCTTTGGAATCCCAGTGCATAGAAATATGATTTACAAATCGAGGGAGCGAGCTGAGCGAATGTATGCTTCTGCATTCGAGAGATGCATGGAGACGATCAATACTCACTGGATGAGCAATCCCAAGCCCTCTCGTACAAAGCTGCCAAGGCAAATTATAGCAGATGACTTGAAGCAGGAATATTGTGATCTCATTATGATGCTGAGCAGAGTTGGAGGCTGCCCACAGTCATTTATTTTCGAGCCATGGATGTTTTATTACATCAACCTCGTGCTAGAAGGAAAGGACTACGTCAACTAGGCTACAATGATCAGTGACAATTTGCACGAGCAGCTCCTAAGCTTAAGAAGAACGAAGACATTTTATATGAGTTCTTACATCATCTACATGCTGGCCCGTATGACGAAGTATCGAGGAATTTCATACAAGGAGCCTGTCGGTTGTGGCTCTCATCAGTTCAAAATTCATGAGGCTTGTCCGCAGTTGCACTTGACAAGTACCACTTATTACAAGCGTGTCAATGACACCTTCACCATGCACATCACGAGACTGCTTCAGGAGAGGATGCATCACAGGATCTCAAGAGAGGCCCAGGAATTGATTGAAAGGTATGGGTGCTGGTTTATACAATTTCCGAAATTTTCTTACATAAGGCTACAAGGTTTTTCGTCATACCCATATAGGCTGCCTAAGTACCCAACCAACAGAATTTTAATGTTAGAGATATCTAGGCAATTGGTTGCCTATGATAAAATTCAGAAGAAAGAGAAGAAGGGAGGTGTTGACTTCCCAATTGTCATGGGCAATTCCGATGAAGTGTGTCCTTCATAGGCAGCTAGAGAAGCCGAGAGTGAGTTTCAGTTTTATCACTTTTCATATCACACCAGCCGACAGCACTATGATCCGCATAATAACATCAAATGGGTACTGTTAGAGGAATTTAAACATAAGGCAAATATTGAGGATTATTGGGCTGATGCATCAGACGAGGCTGAAGTCAGGAAAAGAATGTTCTCTCAGTTGCCAATTAACATGATCAGGGAGTGTGAAGTTGTTCCAGTACTAGACCAAGTGAATGAGGACATGGACGTTGTCCATCCAGATTATGCAGCAGTAAGAGATACTCCGCTTCCACTCCCGGATTGGTCAGAACCAGAGGTTGCTGACTTGGACACACTTTCTATTCTGGTCTTGACATTCACCAGAGCATGGGTTGACAAGCGTGTGAGCAGATTGAAGAGTAAGTCGATTGCTTTGACTTACAATTTGATGGGCGATCACAGAACACCCACCACTGGCAGGGAGAAACAAATCACACGAGGTCCAGAATCTATAAGGAAAGAGCGGTTAGTGAGGGCCATTCAGTAGGAACCTCCAGAGTTAGAGTTGAATCACTTGCGCCATTGGAACCACGTTCTCAAGCATCTGGGAAGTTTCTTTATTTTCTGATCAAAAGGAATGCATTGAATCAGTGCAAATTAGTGCAGGAAAATAATTAGCGCACGGAGAGAATCGATTGGCAGTGTCAGCACCTAATAGGGATTGATGTGAGGATGATGAGGGACTACTACGACCCTCGGTTTGACCAAAGTTAGAGCGGCTTTGGAAGATGGTGTTCTGAATGTCAAGTTGAAAAAGTCCGAGAAGTAGAGGCACAAGAGCAACAACCATTTGATATACAGTATACAGTACCCGATTGGCTTAGGGATAGGATGAGAAGAAGCCCCAGCAAAGAGATTGATCCAGTAGTTGAAATGGAAGAGTTTTTGAACAGGATCAACACACCTCCACAAAAGAAGAAAGCACGGAAATTTTCAAAGATATCAACTGATGAGGATGGTTCCCGCACCCTTCACATGGCCGTGCCACAAGTTGATTGTGACCGAGATGAAGCAGTGCCCGAAAACTACATGGTCACAACTTTGGAGTTAGGACGCCCCATAGGTGCACAGATTGTAGAGGAGTGTGATAACTCCTATCACGCCCTCAAGGATAGATTGTTCAAAAAGGAATGAAAGTACAAGAAGTTGAAAAGAGAGCATAAGGCCTTGATAGGATATGTGCAGCAGCTATCTCGTCCTCGTGGGCAGGAGATTCCAGCGATAGAACTTCCGGCCGATATACCTAGAGAGTCAATCAGTGGCTTGTTGGAGTTAGGGAAGATGGCACAGGAGGCAGACAAGTGGGTCACGGGAGTTCATGTTGAAACAGAAAAGTTTATGGAGGACCTTGCTCTTGCTTTTGATGGAAGCTTCTAGTATTTTAGCGCAGAATGGAAGCTGATTGATCGGGCTTGGGGAAGTGCTGTTTATCGAGCAAAGCAATTGGCGTCTTGAGGCATTGAGGCATGTTCGCTGCGGTTTAGTTGATGGAGAAGTCATTGAGATAATGATTATGACTTTTCTAGATGGTATTCTTAGGCAATCATGGGGCGTGGTTTCTTGGCCCAGCGGCACAAGTAAATTCTTCAAGTCACGGAAGGCTATGGCCATTGATGAGTCCAGAATACTTTCAAGGCCATATTTGCTAGACGGTTAAATCCAGATGAGGTGAATATTGATAATTTGAGGGGTAGGCTGGTGCCTTTCTTTTCAGAGGTGAAGACCTTCGTACAAGATGATTTCAAGAATACTTCCACTTTCTCCACCTTGATCCAGAGCACGCAGGATTCCTTGGTTGCTTGGAGAAAATCTTGTGCAAGGCATGAACAGTCAGTTACAGTGTTGGAGTTCCAGCTCGATTGCATTCCACCCATTTTAGTTCAGGAGGTTGAGGCTGTGCTTGGCAGGTTCATTGAGTTTGCAGCCAGAGAGAAGGAGAACGGGAATGCACTACTGGACGCTGATCTTCTAAAAGACTGATTGTGGGCATTAATTGCTTTTACTATTTTTGGGAGTGAGTGGGAATCTTTGCTCATTTATTGCACCACTCCCCATTCTGGCAGTTTTTAGGGTTAGGGCTGAGGTGGCTTAATCTCAGCCACTCTTTTGATTGTAATCTTAGCCGTCCATTGGACTGGGCTATCTATAAAAGGGGGAGTCCCCCTCATTTGTACCTCATTAGACATTAGCATTAGAGCTAGAGATTGGAGACTAGAGAGTAGAGCATAGTAGACATTTTGTTTGATAGCTTAGCATAGTGTGGAGAAGAAAGAAAGTTTTCCCTTTGAAAACTTTTGTGGAGATTGTTGTGTAAAACTTTCATGATAATAAATCTTTTCATTGATGGTGGAATTCGTCTTTGTCATGGATAGCTAGCAAGGTCTCTTCATCCTTTCGGATCCAAGTAGCATAAAGTAGCATACTTTTCATCTCATGCAAGTAGTTTACTTTGATATGTGGTGTTTTATTGAGGTAGCTTCATTTCATTCCATACCACTAGCAGCTTGTTGATGACAAGTTCGCCTTGCGTGGTCTACTGGACATTATCTTGAGTTTAACTTCGATTATGGTTTGTAGACTTATATGCGTCATCCTGATGGTATACGTATGCTAAATTGTAGTCTGAATATCTTTTGCTATCCCTTTGAAGATTGCACTAGTTTTGCTGAAGCTATCCGACGGGAGGCTAGGTGAAATTCAGTCGAAGTCTCCTGAAATCGAGCTCCACATGTCCTGCATTTAGAATAGAATATAAGTTTATTAGGCCTTACACTCATTTACTTCCCGCACATTTCTGGTTAGCTTTAGGAAAACGTACTTATTGCCAAATCATCCATATTATACAAATCCCCTTCAAATCATTCACCGACTGTTAACTACAAGAATCCTTAACAATTGTGTAAGTCCCCTCGTGAAAACAACAATTCACATCAAACCAACTGAGAGTATTCTAAGTATTTCGGAACCTTGGAGTTGAACGTGCGAACTTTCTCGCAATCTTAGCGCACATAATACTTTGATCAAGAGAGAACGGAGTAGCCTTCGGACTATTTTGTTCTGCTGATTGGTGCGGTCATAAAAATCACATCAACAGGCAGCAGAGTGCAAGCTAATGCCTTCACAGTTAGAGCAGCAAGCTTCTTCATACCATCCAGATGTACAGGAACTCTGAATCAAACATGCAAAGGTTTTCAGTGCTATTCCACTAGGTAGACCTCCTGATAGAGGTATTGAGCATATCATAGAGCTGGATGAGGGCATGAAACCAATCATGATCACTCCTTACCGGCACCCCCAAACGTTTAAAAGATGAAATTGAGAAAACTATTAAGGAACTTTTAGCTATGGGGCACATTAGGCCGAGTAAGTCACTCTTTGCTTCATCAGTTGTTTTGGTGAAGAAAAAGGATGGTACACTTAGGATGTGTATTGACTACAGGATGTTCAACAGGAAGACTATAAAAATAGGTATCCTATTCCACGGATAGATGAGTTGATAGACGAGCTTCATGGAGCTTGCTATTTCTCAAAGATTGACTTGAGGACAAGTTACCATCAGATCAGAGTCCGAGAGGAGGATATTGAGAAAACCGCATTCCGATGTCACTGTGGACACTATGATTTCTTGGTTATGCCATTCGGTTTAACCAATGCTCCAGCCACATTTCAGTCTACTATGAACAGGGTTTTCCATTTGTTGATGTGTTTTAACGACCGCAT
>VDFB02197741.1:0-15006 GCA_007258455.2 Sequoia sempervirens | reverse complement strand
TAAAACTTGAGTTCCTCTTTATTCAAAAGGTTACCTATGGCTTTGTCTTCCATTATGTTGTTGAAACTTTCTTCTTTTTCTCCCAATTTATTCATTCGCAAAGATATTTCAGATAGTAGATCATCCGGATAAGATTGAGTTTGAATAAGATCTATGTTTGAACTAAAACCTGCTTTGGTTGACAGCACAAAAGATGTTTTCAAATGAAGTCCAGTTTTATTATGCAAATATTCTTTACAGTAGAAAATTACACAAATTTGCATAGTATTGTTGTCTTTATTTATTTTACAACAAAACGTGATGTCCCACACAAGCTGTGGGAGTAATTGATCATACATGATGAAATGAAACATGAAGAGTAAAATATACAATTGAAGTAGGAATATGAAAGGAAATTTGATTCATGATTTCCTGAATGATGAATCACAAGGTTGACAATTGTGTCTTCAACTCTAGCTCTAGCTCCTTCATTGGTCGCTCTGAAGATACCTGCAAAAATAGATTGTTTTAGAGCTCGAAATCAAATTTCTCCTCATATGCATACATCAACAGATATATAATCTACTCCTTTGAAACATTTGATCAAATAATGTAGATTTCACAAACATTCAAGAGCATTTAGGAGCAGAAGAATTAATGCATCCTTTGAAGCTTTCAACTTCATTATTTTGTTAACTTGTTTGTTCATTGTGTAGGTACAGATTCATTTATCATTTCATGATTCATCTTGTTTGATATCACAACATGTGGAGTAAAATGGGCTCCCATAAGGGTTGAGCCCAACATGCTGCCCTCTCAATGTTTGAGAGAGATAGGAGGTAATAAGTGATGTCCTTTCTTTTTAATCAAATGAAAAAGGTTAAAATGTTGTGTTTTTGTTTATCATGTTGTGAAAAAATATGAACAAATGTTTGAACTTATAATAATGAACCGTTCACTATCCTAAAAGAGCATTACCGAGGTCTTAAAATGTCATGGAGCAACCTAAAAGACAGTGATATTTGTAGAAGATAACTTACTAGATGGGATTCATCTAAAATGGTCACTGACATAATAGTATGCAAGTATATTTATAGTCATGTAGTTTCATGAAGACATCATACATTCTTTGTATCTGCTTAAGACATTGAGATATAATAACCTTTAAATCTAATGCATTCCAAGGACAACACATGATCTCATAGGACAACTAATGCATCGATGATAGTCATAAGCAATCCTAAATGAGTTATTCAGTGGAAAAAACTATGAAAGGGAAGTCATATGGAGTGATCTTACAAAAGGGACAACATACAATGCAAAAGATAAAGTCGCCTACAAAGGTAAAGAAATCAACATCATGTCATTCAGTGGCATTATTCTTTATTATGTAGATTGCTAGGTTTACAACCATTTCATGATAAGATCCAAGTCAGTCAATAGGAAGTCTCATTTGTGCCTTCTATTGAAAGTTTTACAAGGTTATTGCTATGGTTATATAAATGCAAGTACAACCATCAAGCATTTACTACAAAAGAATACCATATCCATAATGGGACAACCATTAAAACAACAAATACAACATGAACCCTCAAGGTAGGGTGTGCAACCAAGAGATAAGTGAAGCAGTTTAAATCTAATGCGAGAAAGTATCTTAACACTATGTCATGATTGAAATGAAACTCAAAGTGACATTGATAAGTGCATTCAAGGACTCATCAAAGTATTAAGCGCTTACAAAGCACATTAAATAGAGTGTTAGAAACCCAGAACAATGAATGCATATGTGGTGGCCTAGAATGACAAATGCAAGGGTTTCCTCTTTGTCAAATGAAACCCCCAATATACCTATTGGTGATAGAAAAGGGAAATGCACACCATATGTTAAAACCCTCAAGAGAACCAATGGATAAAATGAGTGAAGTTTCATGGGTTGAGCCATAAACAAAATGGAAAGCAAAGGGAGAATTTGTTGTCTTTTCAAGATAGTGAGAAGGAGAAACTCAACCATAAAGTGAGAATAAAGCCCTCAATATTTGCAAAGATTCAAACCACAACCATAGAACAAAGAGAATGTTAAATTCAAAGAGGCCAAAAATGAAGCAAAAGGGAGCTCGAACTTCAGACAAAAAACCCTCATATGTGCAAGTAAATACAACCCTTGGCTAAAGAGAAGCCATCAAAGTGTTGCCATGATTTTAAATACTGCGAGGAAATGGGAAAATGCAGAGATAAAAGAGTAATCACTGTGAGGAAACCAGAAAATATAGAGATAAAAGAGTCACAACCTTCAAATAAAGCAAGCAAAGATCTTCATTTTTCTAGAGTTAAGGAAAAGATATAGATATGTTATAAAAATCAAAGCCTTACCGCTGGGCCTCAATACAAATCTAGCATGGAGATATCACAGTCAAGTTCTAGAAGGCTCAAATTCAAACTCTTGTTGGTGGCGTAGCAAAACAACAGTGCAATGCAAAATGAGGCCACAGGTATGTTGTTTAGGGTTTTCTTTTTGCCATAAGCTTGGCCGACCTCTTTTGGGGTATTTTTTCACTTTTATTTTAAAAACTTTACATAAACTAATACCTCCACCTTGTATTAGTTGTAGTGCCCCTCCGCGTTTTACTCTGGTTGTCGTTGTCATGGTTAAATGCTTTATTATGATGATGGTTTTGATAAAATATTAATTAAATTTTTTATTTGATCTAAATAAATTAAAATAATGATTTAATAAAGGAATAATAAAATCAACATATAATGTTTATTGTGGGGGGGAAATAAAATTTAAAAAGTAAAGTTAAATGAATAAATAAAATAATGTTAAAGAGGATTGATTGAGAATAACTAAATTAAGATATTTTTGGTAGAGTGGTTGTGAGCATTTGTCGGGGGGATAAGATAAATGAATTTTAAAATAGGAGATATATGTTGCATTTGTTAAGGGGAAGTGGTGAATAAATAAAGTAGTGGAGTTAATTGAAGAGGGGCAATTGGATTATTTTTGGGAAACTTATTGCATTCTGTTGTACGAAGTTTCTTGTTCTTAAAATTTTTTTTCTCTGGTTCTTGAAAAATCTTCCTAGGGTTTCGAAATTTTGGACTTGGGGTCCTGCACTGTTCAGAAAATTTTGAAGAAATTTGTGGCTGTAAATTGGAGAAGGGATCTCTGCAACAGTTTCCAGACCATTTAATCAGGTTCCTCTGTTCTCAATTTGTACCAATGTTTACTCTTGCTTTAAAATAATTTAATTAGAAAATATTTCTAGAAGAAGTTCTTTTGTTATTTCTGCAAAATGCTTGTGTATAATCTGTAAATCACTATGTCTTGCTTTAGAATCTTGGCTTTGTTGTGTTTGACTTCTACACCAGCACCCTCTTTTCTGGGTATTTGGTATAGTGCACTCTATTTTAGCGCGAGCCCTTGTTTTCAGACTGTATCACTTAGCATCACCCATATTCTCCTCGAGAACATTGTCCCTGTTTAAAATGATGAAAATGGTTCACATCTCTTAGAGCAATTTCTCTTGTAGCATTCTTAGGAACGTATTCAAATGCAAGTAGGGTACTTGATACACCGCCTTCATGCTACCAAGCCAATTTCTGGATAGTCATCTTTTGAGTTCCTCTAATCAATAGATTCATATACATATGTACATATATATATGTATATATGTATATGGTTATATGTGTATGTATATACATATGTACATATATATACATACACATATATATACATGTATATATATACGTATATATATATATATATATATATACATATATATACATACACATATATATTATTATAGTATATATGTATGTATATATATGTATATATATACATATATGTATACACACACACACACATTGTCATATATATATATGCTACATATATATATGTGTGTGTGTGTGTAGATTTACATATCGGGGTGTTATGTTTATTACAAAAGTATCTTGTTGCTTTAAGCATTGAAATTATATAGTTGAAACAAAGAATTATGTCATGGAAGTTGGCTATATTGTAATCTTATAACTGAAAGATGGCAATTATGGAAAAGCTTAACTTAAAATCAGATGATTAAATTAGTTAACATGAAATGATTACATGCATACCCATGTTAGAGTTCATATTGTATTATTGTCTTGTTATGCTTGTATGAGATTAGAGAATGATTATCGATTAAGTATTGATTTGTGAGTTTCGATCAAATGGTTAAGTCTTCTTGAAAAGTGAATTCTAGGAGTCTTCAAGAGGCTAGAGGGAATCTTCTTCTTGATGGAATTCTTGTTATTCTTGAGATGGTTGTTGGGTATTAAATGTGTATATGTGATGTTCATGAGCCTTGCACTGTGTATCCACTTGTGTGGTTGGAATCCTTGAAACTTTTGAAACTTGTGAGCGGGAAGGGTTATGCCTCTCATCGCTGTTTATGTTATTGGGATATTGTGATTGTGCAAGATGGTCTTGCTCTTTTGATTTCTTGGGGTCTCCTAGTTGTCAGTAGGGGAGTGGCTCTCAATGGGGGTTCAACGCACAAAGTGGCAGGTCAAGGGTAACCCATTGTGAGTTTAATCAAGTGATAATCTAAAATGAATTAAGGGGTTCGGTAATTCACACTAATCAAGATAAGTGAGTGCCTCACTCATGGCTCAAGTGCTTATTTAGGCTTGAGATGAGTGGGAAGGCCTGGAATGGCAAGGTTAACTACCTGATCCAATTGGAAGGTATGTTGATCCCACATAGCGTGTATGGGGGTTCGACAGCCGGTAAAGGTGGCCAGGTAGTTCGGTAGCCTAGGAAGGTTATGCCAGGGTAACCCATAGCAACCTATGTGATAACACTCCTACGACAACCTAGTATTCCCTTGCTTCTTGTCTCCCTTGGATGTTTGTGTGCCTCTGAAAGTGGTGTACTATCATTTGATGTTGTACCTTACTTGTTCATTGTTGTCATGTTGCCTTTTGTTGATTCATGTCTTTTGCTTGATTGTGATGGTGGGACCCTTTGCTATCCCCTAGCATGGGGGGTGGACCTTTGGGTTCCATATGGTTGGGTGGAAAGTGCATTTTACTCCATTGGGTTCCCTCTCCTTGTTCGTGATTGTGGTGACTTCTCCTGAATTGAAGACCTTTGCATTGTACCAGCTTATGTGGATCGCCACTCTTGTATTGTATCATAATTTGATGTATCATATATTATACTTGATGTACACTCCTCACATGTATACAAGGAGATATTGATAATCAGCTGTATAAATGAAATGATGTAAACTGATGTTGTACTCTATTATGTTATGGATCTTATGTAACAAATGTTATTGTTTATGTAAATTAAATAGATTGATTCAATTGATCTCTAGATGAATACCTGTTGATGAGCCTGGTTTTTGGTCTAGTTTTGGGTAGAATCTATAGTCTATTTGCTCGTAGATGTCATGGAATTTAATGCTTAAGTGTTGGTATTGGCATAATGTTTACCTCAAACCATTGACATTTGACATTACCCTATCTTTGCAAACTTTAATGATATTTGGCATAATATGTGGGTCATCTATATTGATTTTGCATGTGATTAATGAATGTTTCTTAGAGTGGTTATTGGTGTGCAGTTATTATGTGTACTAACCTTGGCCTTCATACTTAATAAGCTAAGTTATGGAAGACATCGCTAGATGGGCATGCACCATAATGTCCAGCTGAGAAATTGCTCCAAGTCAAAGGCAACCAACAACAAAGATTCTTCATGCAACTGAACGTAACTGCCTTGTAGTGGACCTTAATGATCGAGCATGCATGGGAACTACTGTTGTGTTGGATCTACGCTTGACTTGCATGTCTAACCAGATTCCATGCATGCGTAACGACTGTCACTCCACTTTCCCCTATTTTCCCTAAATGGTGTCCTCCTAGTCGTGGAGTTGACTGCCTTGTTTGGTTGTAGTATAAATAATAATTTGATGCTCCTTCTTCAAGAGGTTGCATGATTTTGCATTGTACTCTCATTTTTAGTGATACAGATACATTACTCTTTGTATGCACGATTTACAGTGAATCAAATAAAGTTCTGAGTTCGAGCATCTGAGTCCTTGTTAGTTTCGAGGATACTTATCCAAGGGGACCCACTTGGTGAGTAATCTATATTCTTAGTTTAGCATTAGTTTAGTATTACTTGTTTTTTGATACTTAGTTAGAAATATGGCATCGACTATTCCTGCAGCCAAAACAAACATAGTAGTTTCCTGTTTGTCGCCCAGATCTTTATTCCTACACATATTTCAGCATAAGCATAGTTGTTGGTTGATATTCAACATTTGCTTTATTTCCTTTCGAGCAATTTACTTTCAGCATTGTGTTTCTTAGTTGTAGCGTGCAATGACTACTTGAGCCCCTAGTGCACATACAATGCTAACCCATTTCAAGTTCACATCCCTGGGTTGACAAGTTAAATACACCTTCATGATGATTGAATAGCTATTTAGGTTAGACGTCCAGTCTTTGAATCATGGCTATAAAGGCTTAGTTGTGAAATCATTGTAGGAGGCCAACACCTGTTATGGTTGTATCAAATTGATTACTTGATTAGATGAGATGATTAGATGTAATTCCTTATTGATGTTAGCATTTATTTAATGTACAATTATAGTTTATTGCTAGTTAGTTGATGGGAATCTTGTAGCGTAGTTGCGGACCTTAGACGATTTAGGTTAGATTTGTGTTAATGTTTCATTTACAATAGTGTGCTTAATGCACTTGCAAAAAAAATTGTTTTGCTTTAGGTGTTAGTGTGTTGTCCTCTAGGGTTTCGTGGCGGGGCGTTACATTAGTTTACCTTTGTAGTTCTTGCTTGCAAAGTGCAAACCAAAACTCAAACATCGACCTCAATCAACTTTGCATGATGTAAAATGGAGTTAGATAATGTAAGCATTATTAGAGCAATCAATTAAAAATTGCTTTAATAGATGTCATGTAGATGCAGTGAATAGACAAACCCATAACAAGAGTTAAAGTAATCCTTAATCAGTTGCTTTAATATCTATTTAGATCAATTAACTTCATTTCAAAATCATGCAAAATAGGAGGGAGAGTTAAACTGAAATGCAAACTTAGAGTTGTGGAGTGATTTTCCTTGATTTATGGTCAAGCTAAGGTGATTTTAGAGTCCAACTTGGTCAAACTAATTGTAAGGGGGAGTTTCAAGCTATTTTTACTCAATTTACATTAGTTTTGACTCCTCCTTTTATGGCTTTTCTCTTTTGCTCGTAAGAGGCATTTGAAGAGAAATTTTGAGATGTAGTTAACTGTAGTTCCACCTTTCTACACTTGGAGTTTCTCTTCTTAGCTCTTTGAGCTATTTTATTGTATAAAGGAAAAGACTTATTTTTTCCTCAATTCTTGCTTTCATGCCTTCTCTTACATATTCAGAGAGACTGAAAGTTTTGTAGCTAAGAATTGTTTCTTTTTTACAATTATGGTACAATATCAGGTTATTTTCATCTTATTTTTGGCAGAAATTCCTTCCATCCTTCAATACAATCAAGTGTTACCTTCTCAATTTCAGGTCTTTTTTCATATTTTGAATGATTTGATGCAAACTTAAAGTGTTTTATCAAAAAACCTTTAAACTTTTGTCTGGTTCCTCATTGCATATACACAAAGCAGTTAACCGTCATAGGTTATAAATTGTGCCTTTGTTTTACCTTGCATTCTGAGTTGTGAAAACATTTTTTTCCTTCAAAGGGCATAAATCTTGCAAGTCATTTTATGAATTACTTATGTGATTAAATTGCACAAACTGAGCTGTGTGAACATATTCATTAAAGGATAGTTGTGAGCCATTTATGTACATGTTAGTCACATTATCAGTGCATCACCTCCTAGATTTAATTTTCCATTTCAAACAAGTTATCCTTCTTCCCTTTTTCCACAAAGATTTATTAGTTTCTAGGAGATTCAAAGGGAAACCAACTCACAATTTGGAGACTCATCTTCGTCATGAGCAACCCATAGGCTCAAAGATGTTTCAATGTTTTACAGGATTGTTGAGCTTCAAGCTTATCATCAAGGTACAATCCTAGTTGATAACAATTTTTGGCACACTCGGTGGGACTGATTGGACTATTACAATCCATAAGTTCTTGAATCCATTGTTGATATTCGGTGGGTATATTAACAAGATCAACCTTTGGAGGTAGTATCCCACACACCTGGTGACTCTACGAGTTCAAATCTACTGGTTTCAACAATCCAAAAGCTTAAAGACTATCAACGATCAAGATTTAGGTGATATTCTTGGTTCTTTCCTTCACAGAATCCTTCCAATCACCTGGTGACTTTGATGGTATGTACAAAATTTTCTAAATCAAACTTGGTTTCTTGATTTAGGAAAGAATTTTATGAAAAATCTAGCTCATTAGAAGGTTCTAATATGTCAAACTATCAAGGAAAATATGTTCCTACTCTCTCATTCTACCAAAATGCAGTTGTAGAACTTTTCAATATTCGTATTAGACTAAAAATATTGTTGGTTTTATCCCAAACAGCCATACAACAAGCTATCATCATACTCAGGATTCTTACCACATACCCACCTCTGCCCAATCTTTCAATCAACCTCAAAAATTTGAAATTACGAAGTTTAGAGATATGAAAAACATGATTAAAGATACCTTGCTAGGATTCAACAAGAAAATGGATGACATTAAGAGGGAGCAAGAGATCAATTTACAGTTGGAAGAATGTTCTTATCAAGCTTATCTCCATGAGCAGGAGGAGTTGGCTCATCAAGCCCAACTTCATAGGCAAGAATTGGAGGCACAAGATAGACAGTTTGCAAATTTTTTTGCAAAAGAGTTAGCATCTCAAAAAAAGAAATATGAGGAGAAGCTTGCATAATTGGAATCACAATCAACCCCTTCTCCTTCATTAGAAAAACCTATATTTAAGCAAGAAGCGAACACAAATATTGCCTTCCTAAACCCATTTTTTGGAAAAGGAATTCCTAAGTTCAATATACTATGCTTCATACAAGGTGAACCTATTCTTGACCAGGTTCAGTCTACAATCCCTCAAGAGAAGCTTATTGAAGAGCCTATTTATCCTCTAACATCCCAAGAAACTCCACAAGTTTATCTAGTTGTTCCTATTGTATCTCTAAAGAGCTGCTACAGTGAACATAACAAGTTGGAGCAACAGGATATAAAACAAGAGGTTACTGTTGATTTTACCATCTTCTTAGTTGAATATATGAATGATGCATGTGCAGAGAAGGTTGGTTCATTGGATAAGGCACCACATGAAGAGGAAGATTCAATTTCTCTATTTGATCAGATGCCTAATTTTGATGATAGTAACGAAGAAAACATACAAATGCTCATCTTACGAGCTAATTTGGAGTAGCAAGAAGACATTATGGAACATGATGTGTTGCAGGTTTATAAAGAGGAGGATGAAGATTAGTTTGAACAATAGAATATTGACATCCATTTTGAGGTATCCAACTAGTACAATGATGAGGAAGATCTAGAAAGTATGTCAAAAGAAGAGAGCCCTATTTGCAAAGAAGATCATGTTCTCCATGGATGTGAAACATATAATTTGTTTTCAAAACTCCCTTTGCACTGCAAAGGAGAAGCTAACATAAATAAATTGAAGGCAACTTTCCTTGAATAATAGTCAAGTAAACTAACTGAAGAAGATCAGTCTTTTCAAGTCAACTCAATGTTTGATTGTCAGGATCCTAGCTGTTAAGCTTGTAGAGAGCTTGCCACTCTGCTAAATTCTCATGACAACCAAGTGAATGATGAGGAAAACAAGGTAAAATAAGTTTCTAAACATTCCCTGTTTGCATTTGAACAAGATGTAACTAATTAGTTTGACAACAAGGAAAGTATGTAGCTAAAGCCTTTGGAAGAAGAGGCCAAATGTCAAGAGGCAATTTTGAATGAGTTCCTTGATCATACATTCACTCAGGAAGAGAAGCATGAATTAGAAAACTCTAGATTGGGTAACTTTTTAGACCCCCTAATCAGTCCATAATTCATATTCAAGTTGAGAAGGCAACAAAATGCAAACAACAAATCAACATTGATTCTTTACACATTGGTTTATCAAGAGGATGTCCAATTTGACATCTAATCCACTTAAAAAGAAGCTGGGGGAAACCACTACCTATCAGGTTGTTGCAAGACATGAGGATGAACAACATGAAGAGGAGAACCAGCTGATTTATCCACCCCAGGACAACTGTATTTTCAGTCAAAGCAAGTGGGTATGTGTTTTTGTTCTTTTTCTTGGAGAAGCATCACATGAATTTGTTCAACAACCACCTTTTCCACACCCCTTATTGGTTGCTTACAAGCAGAGAAGGCATATTCAGCTGATCAGGAAAGGAAGATATTTTATAGAACCAATTAATGGCTTCGTTTAGAAAGCCTATTTGTCTATTTAGTTTAGGTAGGTAGGCCATTTCAGTTCAATTTTATTTTCCAATAAGTGCAGATGGACTGTTTGTTGGTTCTGTCCTAAACAAGGCCATGTTAGTTATTTTCAATTTTAGTTTTTCTGTTGTATAGTTCTTGATAGCTGAGTTACAGAGTTTTCTAAGTCACAAAAGAGAAAGAAAAGACTCCTATGCCTAATGGATATGCAAGGCCATTGATCCTATTTGTTTAGCAGGAAAACACCCCTAAGATGTTACCTAATTTTCGCTTACAACTTAATCAGGTAGAGCTGAAACATAGTTTGCAGCTAGAAAAAAAAGTAAATACAAATTTATGCTAAAGTTTTGTCATTAGACAAAAGTTCATTTTTTTTATGCAAATGTTCTTTATAGCAAAAAATTACACAAATTTGCATAGTATTGTTGTCTTTATTCATTTTACAACAAAACATGATGTCCAACATAAGTCGTGGGAGTAATTGATGATGCATGATGAAATAAAACATGAAGAGTAAACTATACAACTGAAGAAGTAGGAATACACAAGGAAATTTGATTCATCATTGCCTAAATGACGAATCACAAGGTTGACAGTTCTATCTTCAGCTCCAACTCTAGCTCCTTCGTTGGTCGCTCTGAAGATACTTGCATAAATAGTTTGTGTTAGAGCTCAGAATCAGATTTCTCCTCATATGCATACATCAATAGATATATAATCTACTCCTTTGAAACATTTGATCAAATAATGCATATTTCACAAAAATTTAGGAGCATTAAGGAGCAGAAGAATTAATGCATCATTTGAAGCTTTCAACTTCATTGTTTTGCTAATTTATTTGTTCATTGTGCAGGTATAGGTTCATTTATCATTTCATGATCTTCATCTTGTTTGATATCACAACATGTGGAGTAAAATGGGATCCCATAAGGGTTGAGCCCATTATGATGCCCTCTCAATGTTTGAGAGAGATAAGAGGTAATAAGTGATGTCCTTTCTTTGTAATCAGATGACAAAGGTTAAAATGTTGTGTTTTTGTTTATCATGTTGTGAACAAATATGAACAAATGTTTGAACTTATAATAATGAACTTTTCACTATCCTAAAAGAGCATTATAGAGGCCTTAAAATGTCATGGAGCATCCTAAAAGATAGTGATACTCGTATAAGATAGTACCATTGGATTCATTTGAAATGGTCATTGACATAATAGTATGCAAGCATATTTACAGTCATGTAGTTTCATGAAGACATCATACATTCTCTGTATCTGCTTAAGACATTGAGATATGATAACCTTTAAAGCTAATGCATGTAAAGGACAACAACACATGATGTCATAGGACAACTAATGCATAGATGATAGTCATAAGCAATCCTAAATGAGTTATTCAGTGGCAAAACACTATGAAAGGGAAGCCATATGGAGTGATCTTACAAAAGGGACAACATACAATGCAAAAGATAAAGTCACCTATAGAGATAGAGAAATCAACATCATGTCATTTAGTGGCATTATTCTTAATTATGTAGATTTCCAGGTTCATGACCATTTCATGACAAGATCCATGTCAGTCAATAGGAAGTCTCATTTGTGCCTTATATTGAAAGTTTTACAAGGCTATTGCTATGGTTATATAAATGAAAGTATAGTCATCAAGCATTTACTACAAAAGAATACCATATCCATAATGGGACAACCATTAAAGAAACAAATACAACATGAACCTTCAAGGTATGGTGTGCAACCAAGAGATAAGTGAAGCAGTTTAAATCTAATGCAAGAAAGTATCTTAACTCTATGTCATCATTGAAATGAAAGTCAAAGTGATATTGATAAGTGCATTCAAGGACTCAACAAAGTATGAAGTGCTTATAGAGCACATTAAATAGAGTGTTAGAAACCCAAAACAATGAATGCATATGTGGTGGCCCAAAATAACGAATGCAAGGGTTTCCTCTATGTCAAATGAAACCCCCAATATACCTGTTGGTGATAGCAAAGGGAAATGCACACAACATCTTGAAACCCTCAAGAGAACCCATGGATAAATGATAGTTTCATGGTCGAGCCATGAAAAAATGGAAAGAAAGGGAGAATTTGTTGTCTTTTTCAAGACAAGGAGAAGGAGAAAACTTGACTACAAAGGAGAACAAAGCCCCTAATATCTCAGAAAAGATTCAAACGACAACCATAGAACAAAAAGAGAATGTTAACTAAAGAGTACCTAAAATGAAGCAAAGGGGAGCTTTGAGCTCAGACAAAAAAAATCCTCATATGTGCAAGTAAATACAACCCTGACTAAAGATAGGCCATCAAAGTAAGCGCCAAGGATTTTAAATAATCGTGGAGGAAAAATGGGAAAATGTAGAGATAAAAGAGTAATCACTATGAGGAAATGATAAAATACGAGATAAAAGAGTCACCACCTCCAAATAAAGCAAGCAAAGATCTTTATTTTTCTGTGAGTTAAGGAAAATATATAGATATCTTATAAAAAATCGAGCCTCAATTAATTTGACCTCGACACAAATCCCGCATGGACATCTTGGTACCAAGTTCTAGAAGGATTGAGTTTAAACTCTTGCTTTATGCGGCAACAAAGCAATAGTACAATGCAAATGAAGTAAAAATGCAAAATGAGGTACAAGCATAAGTTGTTTAGGTTTTTGTCTCTAAGTTTGGTCAATTCTTTTGGGGTATTTTTCCTTTTATTTTGTAACTTTTATATAAACATAACCTCCACCTTGTATTAGTTTACCTTTTTAGTTATTGCTTGCAAAGTGAAAACTAAAACTCAAACATCGACCTCAATCAACTTTGCATGATGTAAAATGGAGTTAGATAATGTAAGCATTATTAGAGCAATCAATTAAAAATTGCTTTAATAGATGTCATGTAGATGCAGTGAATAGACAAACCCATAACACGAGTTAAAGTAATCCTTAATCAGTTGCTTTAATATTTATTTAGATTAGTTAACTTCATTTCAAAATCATGCAAAATAGGAGGGAGAGTTAAATTGAAATGCAAACTTAGAGCTATTGAGTGATTTTCCTTGATTTATGGTCAAACTGATTTTAGAGTCCAACTTTGTCAAATTGATTATAAGGGGGAGTTTCAAGCTATATTTACTCAATTTACATAAGTTTTGACTCCTCCTTTTATGGCTTTTCTCTTTTGCTTGTAAGAGGCATTTGAAGAGATATTTTGAGATGCAGTTAATTGCAGTTCCACCTTTCTACATTTGGAGTTTCTCTTCTTAGCTCTTTGAGCTATTTTATTGTATAAAGGAAAAGACTTAGTCTTTTTTCCTCAATTCTTGCTTTCTTTCCTTCTCTTACACATTTAGAGAGGCCGAAAGTTTTGTAGCTCAGACTTGTTTCTTTTTACAATTATGGTATAGTAGCCAGTTATTTTCATCTTATTTTTGGCAAAAATTCCTTCCACCCTTCAATACAATCAAGTGTTACCTTCTCAATTTTAGGTGTTTTGTCATATTTTGAATGATTTGATGCAAAATTATTGTGTTTTATCAAAAAAACTTTAAACTTCTATCTTGTTCATCATTGCATATACACAAAAGCAGTTAACCATCATAGGTTATAAATTGTGCCTTTGTTTTACCTTGCATTATGAGTTGTGAAAACATTGTTTTCCTTCAAAGGACATAAATCTTGCAAGCCATTTTATGAATTACTTATGTGATTAAATTGTACAAATTGAGCTATGTGAATAGATTTGTTAAAGGATAGTTGTGAGCCATTTTGGCATGTTAGTTACATTGTCGGTGCATCACCTCCTAGATTTAATTTTCCATTTCAAACAAGTTATCCTTCTTCCCTTTTTCCACAAAGATTTATTAGTTTCTAGGAGATCCAAAGGGGAATTAGCCCACAATCTGGAGACTCATCTTCATCATGAGCAATCCACAGGCTCGAAGAAGTTTCAATGTTTTATAGGATTTTTGAGCTTCAAGCTTAGCATTAGGGTACAATCCTAGTTGATAACAGCTACAAGTAGTCTATTTTGACCACTCTCTAATGTTTTCAACAATATGGCTAGAAGTGGATTGGGCCAGGGGAAATATTTTGAGTTTTTTCCATTCCCTTTGCCTTCCAGGCTTCCCCAACAAATTTTTGGCAAGCAGTTCTCTCTTGGATTGAGCAAAAGTTGGCTTACTGGATTACCAAGCCTCTCTCTTTGGCTGGGAAATTTCAGGCCTGTTCTAAAATTTTAGTTGCTATGCATGTCTATTACTCTTCTTGTTGGGATCCTTCAAAAGCTGCTTATGCTAAGATTGAAAAGTGTAGAAGTTGATAATCCAACCTCACAAATCCCAATGAACACATGCAAACAAATAACCTATTACCAAAGGAGATCAAGAGACACAAGAATGGTGCTTTGCAACCATGAAGCAAAAATTCATTACTCGAGAAGTTAATAATTACAAAGAGATCAATCCTTAAGAAATGAGATCAAAACCTTAAAGGTGAGAACCCTAGGAAGAGGATTGAATTAGCATGTGACAAGTGTTAAGATCATAATGAACAAGACAACATGACTAATTTAATAATGAAAAATAAAGATTCC
>VDFB02197740.1:0-13105 GCA_007258455.2 Sequoia sempervirens | reverse complement strand
ACTTTTTTTTATTCATTAATTATTTTTTCTTATATTGTAGGTCTTAAGATTTATTTTTAAATAGATAAGAGTAAAATTAGTTCATTATTTTATGGTTGAGAGGAGTTCTATATATGTAGATAACTTGAATCTTCACTACAATTATTATAGATTTCAAGTCAAATTAAAGTAAAAAGTAAGTGGAAGGCTCAATGTTTATCATACATTATCTTGATTACTAAGGTGAAAACTTTAAAGGTGTGTATATAAGATGAAGATTATTTTTTTTTGCGAGAACTAGTTTGATTTAGTATATACCAAAAATAGTTAGTTTAATATTTAATGCATTCTAACAAATTCCAAATAGACCTTTTATTTTCAAATATTATATATATGCCAATGTAAATTGACCATTTAAATAGAATACTTAAAGTAGTTCAAATTTTTTCGAACCAATAGTTAGAAGATAGATATTTCATACAGGTTCATATGGTTCCATGGAATAAGTATGATCAATAGTTGATTTCAAAGTTAAAATGGAGTGTTGTATAAGTTTGATAAAATAATTTTTTCTTAACAGAGAGTACATGTTACCATTAATTTGGTAATCTCCATTATTAAATTATTGAAATTGGAGGTGATTGACAATCATTCCTTGTTCTTTTTGAGACCCTATCTAGATATCTTCCTCTTCATCAAAAGATTTCTAGTTTCTTGCTTTAGAAAATAGATCAACTTTGAATGATGGTGAGGAAGGGTATGGGAACATACAAAGGTTTAGAATAGTATCTATAGGTTGCAATTGGATTTCATCCATATCCTTTTCACTAGGCTCAAGAAGTGCTATGGCTAGAGCTATGCATGAATTTGATCCATTTTCTAGGACTTTGGAGGGGGGATGTTGGAGGTATTCTGTGCATGAGTAGGGCTTCTGACAAGCTTTTTCCTTCATAACCATGCTAAGGTTTCAATTGGAGGTTTACAAAAATATGTTAGCAAGTTTTCATTCCTTTAAAATGATTTAGTTGATGATATTTTGTTGTTATTTTCTATCATTATTTATTAACCAAGTCATAAATATAAGTGAGATTACTAATAGGTCACCCTTGAGGGATTTATTTTTATATTTTTTTAATTTTTATATCTTGTCGGTTGAATCTTTTTCATAAATGGACTATTGTAACTTTTTGGAACTAGCTGGTTTAATTGATATGTCAAAAAAGAATGGTGCATACACATGATCAAATGGACAATTGGGGTTTTTCCAATATATTAGCAAAATTAGACAGATTCCTACTCTCAGCGAATTAGCTAAATGAACTAATCTTATTGGAAGCATCCATCCTCCCCTATTCTAGCTCCGATCATTAACCAGTTGACTGAGATTAGACATGCCACTGGCCAAATGTTATTTCAAATTTTAAAAAATGTGGTTTTGTAAAAGAGTTTAATTGATTTGTTTTATGATTGGTTTAAAATGGCTCTAGTGAAGAATGCCATGAAGAGCTTCCAAGTCATGGATAGGATAAGATATATCAAGGAAAAGCTAAAGGAATGGAACAAGACATCATTCATGAATTTATTTGAATAAAAATTAAAGATCGAACAAGAATTGGGAACTTTGAACAATAGAGTATCTAATTTGGAGTGTTTCAATTTTGAATTTTTAGAGGAGAAAATACTATTGGCGGCAAAACAAGCTGAGATCTTAGCCCAGAAAGAAGTTTAATGGAAAATAAAATCTAGAGAAGTCTGGTTATTTGACGGAGTCTTGGTTACAATTTTTTTTATTGACTCGATCTTGAGTTCAAAAATTAAAGAAGCAGATTTCCACTCAGGCCGTTACATCAGCCTCAACGAAGATTTTAGCTGCCAAATTTGTCTAAGAACGTCTGCCTCTGGATGAGCTCCTCCAAAGCACGTCGATTTAATAACCCTCCCATTTCTCCATGTTCTCCTCCATTTAAATCTGGGCTTCAAATGCAACATCTGTCCTGGTTTGCCTCTCTGCCAGTTTTCTCATGGCCTCATAGACCTGGTGCATCCGTTCAACATAATCCTGAATGTTCTGTGCAAGTATCATGAACAAGGGCTCATCTTGCAGGCACTCAACATACTCCTTTGTGTGAGGATCAATGCACTGTAAACCTTTGAAGAGTTCATTATCAATTCGTTCAAGAAACGCAAGAATATTCTCCCAAACTCGAATAGTTTCCACATGATCTGCCCCCTTTTGGGTGTAATTTTCATCAAATTCCACTGGTTTCCCCTAGCTGACAGTTACAGTCTCATTGTACCACTCACTGTTCGCAACCCATAGGTCACTAAAATCATTCAGAAAATGGAACTTGTAACTACTATGAAGTGGATCGAAGAAACTAGTGTCTACCTTATTGGTGACAATGCCAAATCCTGCCTCATCAATTCTCACTTAAAGCTTCACAAAGGCACTGTGTGAACATGTCCAGATTAGGCCACCAATAAACATCCCAGACCTTAATTTCGTTCACAAGAATTTCTTGCTCTGTTGATTGCTCCACAAAAGAAGGAACTCGCGAACCAGAATCCACAACCTCAACTGAATGGATTTTATCCACGGTAAGCCCTACATCAAGCAGCTCGTCATCTTCTATTTTTCGCCGTTTGAAAGGGCGACTATCTTGATAGCTTTCTCCGCTGTTTCTATCCTCAAAGGAGCGCTTGGACTTTTCACATGCTTGTTCATGAATTTGAAGAGGCTGTATATTACATTCAAGCAGCTGCGTTGAACTTGGAGGAGGTAGCGAATCGAGATTAAATTTTGCGTTTGAATTTTGGAGGCTCCTATGCATTGTAGAAGGCCACGCACGCCCTCTGAAGGCATTGTTGTAGTGTTAGAGGCTGCGTTGAGCTGGAAAACAAAGGCTGCGGGTGAAAATTTGAGACTGGGTGAGCCACCAGTGGATGCTGCGGTGAATTTGTGAAACACTCCTCATCCCCGGTCCTCTGTGCCTGCTGGAGCATCAAAATGACAGTTTCATCTTGCCCGAATAGAACTTGCCGTACTACCTGCATAGCCTCCGTAGCTGCACCCATATATACAGGTTCTGCACCATATACAGGTGCTGCACCATATGAAAGAATATCCAGCTTGGGTTAGAGGTGGGTGCAATCTACATGCCCTAACTACAACTTAGACCATATTCGTCCATAAAGGAACCACTATAAATGGCTTCACGACCAGCCAGGACTTCTTTGTATTTCCTGGAGACAGTTCCTTGAAATGGCCTGCTTCATCTCCACTGTATTATATTCTCCAATTAAAATCATTAAACCTTTGGAGCGGCATGATTCAAAACCCCTTCATCACCAATTGAGCCTGAAATCTTCTTGTGCCCCAGTTCTCCACCTCATCTGCCCTGTGGAAGCGTGTAAATTGTCTTTCCAGGTGACAAAGACAGCCAAGCAGCAACGTTAGGCAGCATAGCATCGCATCAGCTGGTGCAGGCCCCTCAACATCATCAAAGCTAAGACTCGGCTTGAGTATCGAGTGAATCCTACTGCTAAACATGTTGGGAGCATCCAGACTGAATCCAACAATCTCAAACAACAACACAACCAAATCCTCAACGGACTTATCCCCTTTATCTGCTTCATTTCTCTTGCGAAGCTCCTCCATTTTGGCATTCTTAGGATTGATCTCCATGGTCTTCTTACAAGACATGTAACCACCCATGTTGTTATCTCTAAGTGCTAGGGCCTTCATGATACACTCCATGTTAGCAGTCCTCCCATATTCACTTGTAACCAGACAAGTAGGAGAGTCCACCACCGTGTCAGAAACTATGACATTCTCAATCTGATCACCCAAAATCTCTTTCACAGATTTACACAGTGGCTCAAATTTAGCTTTCAAATCCTCCCTGCCTTTTCTTGTATCGACATTGTATTTCGGAGATCCCAAGCGTCCCTCGCATTGACATTGACGCCTGCGTTGAGGAAAAACTTGAGGCGCTCCACATCACCCGCCCTTGTGGCCTTGTACACATTCCCCGCGGGCACCTTCTTCAGTGGCAAAGCTGCCTCTTTCTCCCTCTTATGTGCCTCCTCGTCTCCATAGGCCGAGTCCACTTCTTGACAAGGTAACTCTTGAACTTCCCCGCAACAGGGTCAAACATCATATCGTTCTTCTCAGAGCAATTCTCATCCCCAACTTCTCAATTCTGCAATTCTGCATCAACCTTTGCCGTTGCCACTTTGTGGTCCTTGAAATCTCTCTTCTCAAGAAGAGACTGCTCGCCGGCTTCCACAAAACCGCTGACTTCCATAGGCCTAGAAGTTTCCCGGGAAGAATCTGATCTTCCCCGCCTCTGGTTTATAGCAGAGGGCGGACACCTATACAGAGGGGACATAGACATACCTAGAGACGCATCTTGCTAGTTTGGTAGACCACTTTCTAGGGTACTTCCGACCAACATCTTGTCCAAACCAACTGGCCTTTGAGACATATGCATGGGGGCATGGTTACAACTGGCACACACTCTAAGCATTGACTGCTTAGGTGGCCAGGGCCCACTTTAACCTCACCTTTCTTTCTCGTACCGTTTCTCAACCTACCTAACCCCACCTTCCCTTCGTAGCTTCTCGTTTACGGATTTGCCGTTGCAACTGCTCTAGGATTCTCATCTCATTTTCGTACTTGCGGCTCTGCTGACGTGATAGCTCGCTGACGTGCGGCTATTCTACAGACAAAAAACACAGAAAATACCTAGCATGTCAACATGTATGGGCATAGATAACATCATACAAAACCCATATAATTGGACCCACCAAGACAGAGCAGAAGTGACAGAAATTCCAGCTTTGTTACTTAGTTTTGCCGCCCAGTATTGCTTTCGATAATTCAAACTTAAATGCAGTCCCAATTTATTATATTATAGTATTATATATAATATTATTTTATTTTATTATATTGTTATATATTTATTATTGTACTAACTATTATTATATTTAAAAATAAATAAATTAAATTTGTATTATTATTTTATAATTATTATTATAATAATAATATTGTTTTATGATTAATATTATATTAAATTATATATTATATATTAGTTTTAGAATATTATAATTATTAAATTATTTTATTATTTTTAAATTATATTATTATATTAAACTATATTATATTATATTGTATTATTATATATTTATTATTATGTAAATAAATTTATGTGATTATTTTATAATTAATATATTATTATAGAAGTATTTTACTAGCAATCACATTTTGTTGTGCAATGGGTATGTCGAAGAGGTGTGGAAGGTCAATAAGGAAAATTTTGGACTATTTTTTGTATACATTTGTGTAGTACATGAGTTAAATTGGTAGGAAATTTAAAAAATGATTGTGTGTGCAACAAAGGTCTCAATGGAGAAGTGGTAGCTTCAAATCAACTGTGCATCCACTTACAAGGATCCAAACACAATTGAAAACCCTCCAAATCATGAAGATAATCAAAATCCATTAGCAATAGGCTCATCTTATGTTTGCAATAGGGAGAGAGGGATAGAAAGAGGGAGAGATAGAGGGGGGGGGAAGTGAGTGAGAGAGAGAGAGAGAGGGGGGGTGTTGGGGAAGGAGATAGAGACAAAGGCAAAGATAGAGATGGAGAAGGAGAGGGAGAGGGATATAAAGTAGAGAGAGATAGAGATATAGACAAAAATGGAGATGGAGAAGGAGGAGAGGGATATGGAGGAGAGGAAGATATAAAGAGAGATGGAAGAGAGGGATAAAAAAATATGGAAGAGATAAATATATAGAGAGGGAGAGAATGAGAGACAAAGATGTGTGTGTGTGTGTGTGTGTGTGTGTGTGTGTATGTGTGCATGTATGTATGTATGTATGTATGTATGTATGTATGTATAAAAAGTGAGATAGAGAGAGAGGGAGAGCTATAGGGGTAGAGAGATTGAGAAATAACTAGATAGAGACAAAGTGAAAGATGGAAGAATAAATATGGAGAGATGGAGAGAGATGCAAAGAGATATAGATATAGAGGTATAGGAAGAAGGAGAGGGAGAGAGATGGAGCAAGATGAATGGATAGAGAGAGGGAGACATGTCTAAAAATAGAGGAAGATAAAGGCAAAGATGGAGATAGATCAAGAGAGCAAAAGGGGGACGAGTAGATAGAGATAGACGTAGAGGGAAAGATAAAGATAGAGAGAGATAGGAAAACATTGATGAAGAGATATAAATTTATATAAAGGAAGAAGAAGAGGGAGATAAAGAAGAAGAGATAGAGATATATAGAGGAAGAAGGAGAGGAAGATGGAGATTTAGAGGAAGAGGCAGAGAGAGAAATGGTGAGATATAGTGATAGAGAGATATAGGTATAAGAATATATACAGATACGAGGAGAGGGAGATAGATATTTAGAGATAGACAAACAAAGAGAAGTACAAGTACAGACAAATAGAGGAGAGAGGGAGAGAGAAATATGAGTGATAGAGGGAGAGAGAACAAGGAAGATAGATCGATATATGGGAAGATATTAAAGGGAGAGAGATATGGGATGATAAATGGAGAGAGGTAGAGATAGAGACAAGTAATAGAGAGGGAGAGAGATAGAGAAAGGGAGGAGAGATAGATATAGAGATAGGTAGGGAGAAACAAGGATTGTGTGTGAGTGAGAGATATAGAGATAGGGATGGAGAAATATGGAGTGTGTGTGTGTGTGTGTGATGAGAGAGATAGAGAGGGGGAGATATATAAATAAAATATGGAGGGAGAGAGGGAGAGATAGGGATAGAAAGAGGGAGATATAAAGAGATAGATATATAGTAGAAAAAATAGAGGGGGGAGAGAGAGAGAGAGATGCAGGGAGAGATAAGGAGTTAGATATGGGGGAGATACATAGAGAGGAAGATAGATATAGTAATGGATATGAAGATTGAGATGGATCAAATCTTTCACATATTTTGTATACACATTTCCTAGTGAACATGGCTTCTAGGGGGGCATTGCAATATCTTCCAAAAAATGTATAAATAGAAAAGTGATAGCTTCAAATAAACTATGCATCCACTTACATGGATCCAATCATGACCAAAATAAAAAAATTGAATCAAGATAATTAGGCTCCATTATAAATAGGTTCATGTTATGTTTGTAATAAGGAGAGAGGGAGAAAGAGGGAGAGGTAGGAGTAGAAAGAGGGAGATATAGAGGAGGGAAGAGCAAGAGAGAGAGAGTGTGTGTGGGATAATGAGATAAATATAGAGGGGAAGATAGAGATGGAGATGGAGAGGAACATTAACATTTATTTTAAAAGAAAAATTATCCTCAGAGCCCATTGTGAATTAATTAATAAAAATATATTGTTGAGCATAAGGATTTATTGCATGAAGTAGCACTCAATGATCTTTGAAAGGCCAATAAACCCTATTTGTATGTAATCATTTTTCCCATCTTTTTTCATAAAGAAAACCTTTGAAAAATTATCTCAACTCCACTTTTGTATGGTAGGGTGTTGGAGTTATCTTTTCAAGTGGGCTTAGTCTATCTTTAGACCCATGAATAATTTATGTCTATATTTTAGAAAATTAGTTGTATTTAAATAGTGAGAATGATGATTTGTTTTGTATTATATCATTTATCAAAGTTTTTTTTTGTTATGATTGGCATTTATTCGATCTTTGAATATTTTTTATGGGTTGGATCATTTACTTGTGATAGCTTAACCAAATGATAAGTTCTAATTTAGATATATATGTTACATCTCATTATATTAATTATCTAACATACAAAATATATTTCATGAGTTAAAAATTTATGTTTGATAGTTCCAGTTCAAAATATGGTTCATGAGTTCAAAATTGAAATGGTGTGGTACCCCTACTTCTACACCTTGGTCAATGAGAACTATTGCTTGCAAAACCTGTATCCACATTTGACTCCTTATATTTATCATATTCTTTTATCTAATTTTCTAATTTGGTTGAATTTTGTTTTTCTCTTTTAATATGGATAATTATTCTTTTAGATATTTCATTGTTATCAAACATCACAATAAATATTGATTCCTTTATTGGTGGATACTTATCACTTTCAACAAAAATTCTCTTGGTGCACTCAATTGAGGCTTCTTTAGCCTTTTTCATCCTTTTTTGGAATCTTCTTTATCTTATTTGGTTTTATTTCACTATCATTTCTTCTTCCATGTGCAAATCTCATGAGCTATCTTAATTTCTTCAAAAAATTATCTTAATTTCTTGTTATCTCCTTTTGGCATGGGTGTTTTTTTGGAATTTTATTAATCCTTTTATTCACCCCTAACGGTTTTGTTAGACCTAATTTAGTGCTATCATCTTCTTAGAATCCCCCTTCATTCCTTGTTAGACCTACTTTAGTGGTAAATTCTTTAGGTTGAACAATATAGATTTTCTCATCTAAATCCCCATATAATAATGTTATATCAAAAATTATTTTGTCCATTTCATAAAAAAGGATGTAGCTATAGACAATAACATCATAATGAAATTAAACTTAGATACAAGAGAAAAGATCTCACTAAATTATATTCCTTCTACCTTAGAATAACCCATTGCACCAACTATCCTTGTACATTTCTAATATTTTTTCTACTCTAAATTTCTTCTTGTACACCCACTTGAACCAATGGGTTCCTTCAATTAAATCAACAAAGTCCAAAATCCTTTTTTGTGGTTTCACCATCTCATCTTTCATGGATTTTATTTAAGATTTGTTCTCCTACTAATATTAAACATTTATAGTTTAATTGAAAAAGCATAAGATATTCATAACTATATTATCTATCCCTTATTTACATATTCATTTCAAATAACAAACATCATTTCAACAAAGTGGATTTGGGTATGACAAGGAGAATGCTATAAAATATAGTATATTTTGAAGCATACAATTTGTTATAGTAGGTATTGTGTGCAATTTGAAGTGTGTATTATGAAGGTTAGACCCCCCATGCCATAACATGTAGGTTAAAAACAAAGAATGTTTTGACACCTAAAATTTCTTATATGATATTCATAACTATACTTATCTACATATATATTTGAAATAACCTCACCATTTGATGGCAATGTGTTTAGGTATGAGAAATTGCAAGTTTCAAAACCCACTATGTTTTATAACCTATAGTTCATAGAGTACCCAATAACACACATTATTTTTCAACCACTAATGTGGATAAATATATTAAATTTACCTAATTTACCTCTAGTTGTAACTTAACTTTAATAGTAACCCTATATCAAACCCTAATGTTATTCCCTAACCCTTACCCAAATCCTGATCCTAACCCTAGCACTAACTGTAACCCTTATTCCAACCCTCACACTAACCCTAACCCTAACCCTAATCCTAACTCTGATTTGTATCCTAGCCCTAACACTAACCTGAACCCTTACCCTCCCTACAATATTTTTCCCCTTGAGTGTAGTTGATTTGTATTGGGAAAATTTGTACACATTAATTTGTGGGACATCACAAAGCACTCCACAAGAAGCATAAATTTGGTGGAAACAAAATATGATTGAATACCCTCATATTATTGCACAATACATGCATTTATGCCACTCATTTTTTAGAAAAAAAGATATTTCAAAAGGATATGTTCATGTGAAAGACTATTGATATAGGTATTAGTGCAAACATATGCAATCAACACATGTTTATGGATTCATATGGATGCATGGTGCACCAAATATAGATAATATTGATTGGACTAATAAATAACAACAAAGAAATGATGAAACTTATTTCCACTATATTAATCATGAATGAAATCCCAAACAAGATATCCATCAACGAAACATACATATATGTCTACAACAATTGTTTAAGTATTATAGCCAATTTACACATCAAATATTATATTGATGGCATTCCATAATTTTTTTGAATGGATCCATGTCTTGAAAACACAAGACAACTCATAAAAACAAATTTCAACAATGACTATGAGAAGATACAAAATATCATGGGGATACATACGATGTGTAAAGAAGGTGCATATCTATGAAAGAAACAAGGAAAATTGGTCTACAGATAAATATCTCAATACCTATTACTATTTCAATTTATGTACAAAATTATATTATTGTACAAAATTATTAAAATTAACATAATTTTGTTACTCAAATGATAATGAGGTATAATTCTCCATGGCCATTAAATTTGGAAGGATCAAAATTATATGAAGATATACTAAATGGTGAAAAAAATTGCATCATTATTGGTAGCCCTCCCTTCTTCTTCTTGGTTAATTAAGTGTCTTTTTAGTGAAGAAATATACATCAATAGAAGAAATTAAATGGGTTTTTGTCAAGTAAATCTTGACAATATAATTTGTAACAAATAAATTATAAACAAAACTTGACTATATGAAAATGAACTCTCACTAAAATCAAATAAATACATAGATAGTGGTTATATTATTGGTGGTCACTCTTAGTTTCATTCCTTCTTTTTCTTTTTGGATTAATTAAGAGTTTTTAAGTGAGAATATTAGAAGAAATATATATAGATAGAAATTAAACAGATTATTGTCAAGTAAATTGTGATATGGAATCTTGTCATGTTTTAATAAATTCATATTTGTGACATGGAATCTTATCTTGTTATATTAAATTCATCTATTTGTGATATTCTCAAAAGATCTTGACTTTCCATTTTTTAAATAATCATAAATCATGAGGAAACAATAAAATCTTGAGCTTATGTTTATTTTTTTATTCAATTTAAATATGTTTAAATGAAGATAAGAACTCTATTTAGTCTTCACATAAACACATACATTTTATTTAAATATTTTGTTGCATTTTGTCATCATTAAACACATATGTGAATTAAGTAATTGCTATTTTTGAATTAACAAATGGTGTTGAACCATATTAATGCTTGTACTCTATAGAATGGTATGATAATTTCTGAACTTATTAATGAAAAAATGCATAACAAATACACAATTCTTGTATTTAAGAATTTGGCTTATGGATGTGTTGTTGGGTGAATTCACCATTCTATGTGTATGTCTTAAAGGTGTTTGGATCAAAAGATATCAAATAAACAATGTTTTTGGCATATGTTGTCTTGAAGAAATGTGTAATAGTTATAAACATATACTATGATATTTTCTTCTATTTTATCATGTTAAGCATGTGTAGAAGCATCCTAAAATTATCATTTCTTCATAAATGTAAGAACAATTAAATTATGTCAATCTTGTAATCTATGCATTCAATCATTATTCAATGAGCAAATTATGGGCAGATAACATATGAAGAAAAACAAATAAAAAAAGACCATAGATCATATAATTATATAACCTTTTCATTCAATCACTATACAACAGAAAAATTACAAAAAGATTGTATAATTATATCAAGAAAATAGCATATACTATTTTCTTTTAATCATATTTTCAATTTGTTTTTTGATTTTTCTTTTTTGATAAAAATGGTTTTTTTTTAAACCTCGTATGAGATTTTATATTTGATTCCATACCAAACCCATCAATCATTTAAGGGGCAATATAACAAACCCATGAAATCTAATCAATGTAGAAATTATGAAATCAAATGAATCCAAATGCAAAAAATTATTTACTAGGGAAATTTATAAACTAGTTTGCAAATAAATATAATAGTCTCACTCGTGGCTTAGGTTACAGGATTAAACTATGGGCTTAAAGATACCATTGACTTCAATACTGATTTATCTCATTACATGCTCATTCCCAAAAAAGTTAGGAGTACAGAGCAAAATAAAGGGAAAAAAATAAAAATAAAAATTCATGTTTGAGCATATATATATATATATATGCACTCTGTCTCCTCTGTCTCCTAATCAGATGGGAATGATAGGCAAATGGTTCAGCTATCTCTTTCCCCGGATTTAGTGGGGATTATAGTTGCGCCGGTGGAGTTTTCAGATCCAGATCCCCCAACCGTATTCCCCACCTCGAAATGATGGGTCATTGCCCCTGAGCCAACTGGGTCCATCATTCATTGGTCCCATCTTAACAACTATTGCCGCTGGGGAAAGGGAAATATTGCTGATAGAATTTGCATTGTATTTATTCCACAAACTAAATTATAGAAACATAATATAACTATTTTTCTTATATACACAATAAAAAAAATGGATTCAAAATCTCATTGAAGGAAATAGACAGAGAGGCAGAGTATACATCTGACTATCTGTTAAAGTTGCAAATAAAAGAGAAATCTCTCACTGCTGGCAACATTTGGTAAATAGTAAGTTAAATCTGGTAGATTGGGCACAAAGCCCTTACTTTGGCAACTTAGCTGGTAACTCCTGCCTTGATCGGGCCAAACCCCTTACTTTGGACATACTACAGATGGCCGCGGCTTCTCTAATGTCTGCCACCGTTGAGAGCTAGATGGGATCTGTGCTAAGAGCTGGGAATAGCTTGGCTTCTATCCTCACGAAAGATTCTGGTCAGCCACCTTAATCCTCCTCGGCGCCCTCACCCTCAACCACCATCAAGAAACTCTCTCCTTCGCCATTTCTCTGCACAACAAAAAAAAAACCATTTAGGGATGAACCCGACTATCGGAATGTCCATCGTTTTAAAATTCCCACTTTTCAAACTCCCGCTTCTAAAACATTTAATGTATGCTGTGTGCGCGGGATTTTGATGCGGAAATGGGGCAGTTAATTCACACGGGAACGGAATCCCTCATAACGGAAAATCTGGAAAGCTACCGGAGAGGTGGGGTTAAAAGTGGGCGAACAGAAGGGTGTGGTTAAGAGTGGGCCCGCCACCTAAAGCAACAACGCTTAGAGTGTCACAGGCTGGTCTCTTGGGAAATAAGCTTGAGACCCATCCCATGAGGCCATCTCTTTTTGTCATGGGTGTCCTCTGCAAAAGTTTGGCCAATATATGCCACAACTACATCAAGAGTAGGAAAAGAAATTAACCCAATATTCTCATACTCTTCAGTTGAATCCTCCTCTTTTTTCCAGCCATCCCACCAGTGTACACGACATTTCTTTACAAATTTCACATACACAACATCAGTCTCTGCTGAAACTAAATTGCTAAGAAATTCTTCAATGACAAATTGAGCCTCATCATCTT
>VDFB02197738.1:55151-68000 GCA_007258455.2 Sequoia sempervirens | reverse complement strand
GAGAGGGTGGGAGAGGGTGGGAGAGAGTGGGGGAGGGTGGGAGAGCATGGGAGAGGGTGGGAGAGAGTTGAAGAGAGTAAGAGAGTGTCAGATAGGATGGGAGAGGGTGGGAGAGAGTGGGAGAGGGTTGGATAGAGTGGGAGAGGGTGGGAGAGCATGGGAGAGGGTGGGAGAGAGTTGGAGAGAGTTAGAGAGCATCGTATAGGATGGGAAGGTTGGAGAGAGTGGGAGAGAGGGTTAGAGAGTCAGAGAGCATGGGAGAAAGGGTGGGAGAATCAGAGAGAATGGGAGAGAGTGGGAGAGAGTGGGAGAGTGGGAGAGAGGGTGGGAGAGAGTGGGAGAGGGTGAAAGTGTGTGGGAGATAGGGTGGGAGTGGGTATATCATATAAATCTTTAAAAGAACTAAATTTATTATAACACGAGCACGTTATTGATAAATAGAGAGATGACCATTTAGTGAGAAATAACGTGAGCGCGTTATAACGCATGCATGCTATTTCTTGCACTAAAAACAATTAAAAACACAATATACCCATGATGTCTGCCCACATTCTGCATATTCTCCTAGTTGTGCGCGTGCTTCTACTAAAAGTAACTTTTTGGTGATTGAGTGAAGTGTGCATGCATGATATTTAGATTCCACCACCTTTTTCAAGATATTTCCATCACCTTTGCATGAAATAGCAAAGTTTTCATGTTGGAAGGCATGTAATATGAATTCAAGTTTGAATTGCAGTGGTAATTGATATACAATTGAAGTTTGGAGGGGAACAAGCTTTTGAAACAGTCAAATTTTTGAGGAATTTGAGGAAAGAAGAAGTAAAGGCTACATAACTGGGTAGAACTCCTCCATTTGAAACTTTGGTTTTTTAGGTATGTGAAGTCTTTGTACATTTTCTTTCATTCTATTATGTCTTGCTTTCATTTTTGTTGTTTTGCTTATTCCATGTTGATCAAATTGTTTGTTTGTTATGTTACAACCTTAGGTTTTCAATAAACATTTTAAATTACACAATTCTATACACTTTCCTATTACATTTTTAAACCACATCTCTTTGAGTCATTTTGTTAAATTTAACAATTGACTTTCTTTGTGTATGCTTCCAAAGCTTTCATTGAGGTATTTTTTCAAACAATTATACAAACCAGTTGATTGCCTTGTCTATGCTATCAAATTTTCCATACATGTCTCTAAAAAAATGGAATATACTCCTAATGCATGCTCAAATAGGTTTCCAATACAAAAACCCTCAATTTTCTCATAAATATCTAAGGTTTCCTATATTTCACAACGTCAAGGCCTTCCTGATGCAGAGCCAAGGTGAAGATTAACTCATAACAACCTAATGTCAATTCAAATACTGATGCAGACAAGGTGGAGTAACACAACAACCAACCCAATTTGATCAAATGCATGCAAAGAAACAACCTTCAAAACTTCATTCTCCCAAACTACCCAAAACAATATCCTTTGCTTTCTAGGTCTCAAAATTCATCCAATGGACCTATCTTTTAGAGAAGTCCATAAAAGGTCCAACACATAATCCATTTAGCATCCACTCAGACCCCAAGTATAATGCCCAACAAATCACATAAGGTTCCCTTGCAATAGTATGGAGTTTCAATAGGTTACCCTGCCCAAAGGCTACTAGATTAGCCCCATTTTACAAAGGAGGTCCCTCTTAAAGACTTCATTTTTACTCCAAACCAATGGAAAATCATTTGATATGTTCTAAAACAACAAAATCCATGGTTAGTTCCCAGACACAAACATTCTAAAGTGTTGTTTCAACAAACCCTCCTTTTACATGCTAAAACCCAAGGGTTTATTGAAAGTCATATGCCCAAGCCTTTCCAGATCCCCACAAAGCATCAAACACCTTCCAAATACCCTACACAAACTTAAAATTTCATTAGATCAACAAGTTCTTCATCATTTTGACAAACCCCACCATCTAGCCTTCAAATTCACAAGGAAATTGACTTTTCCAGCCCTAGGGATCATTCCTACTCACTCAAATGAACACACGTGCACAAAATAGACCCCCAAAAAATTAACCCTACCTATTATGATCCATTCCACTGAGTTACAATACCTATAGAAGGTTTAATGGATCAAGCTTGCATTCTTTGTACTCTCAATCCCTTAATTTCTGAGTTACATAGGCAGTCTTTGAAAATATACTCTAAAACCCACAAAACTAAATGGTTAAGCCTCCAATATGATGGAAATAATAGTAGACTCACTCCACTATCATTCCCAATTCATTTCATGCCACAATATTCACTATACGGACTGTTTATTGCCAACAAAGTTTAGAAAAATAGGGAAAAACGTGGAAATAGCAAAAGATTTCATTCAAATTTTCAAATGGATTCATGCCAACCTCCCTCCAATGTTTACATGGCCTTTTTAAAAGGAAACCCTACCTATACAACTGCCTAAAACCACCTTACAACTTTCCTTTACCAATTTGACCTTTCAATTCCCTTTTTAGTGCAACTTTGCATTTTTTTCTTTTTTTTGCAATTTTTTCAGTTTTTGACACGAAAACTAACTTTCAACCTATTCTAACGACCTTATGATGGACTCATCACACTAATTTTACCTTTAAATTTCCATCTTATAGGTATTTTCATGTTTATGCCATTGAAGGCTTCATTCCATCATATTGACAACATTTGCCAAGACATGGCAACTTCATAAAATTATCAACCTAACATGACTCAAAACACTTCCTAATGGTCTTTTGAGACATTATTACATCACACTCATGATTACAAAGAAAAAATTCATCACTTGACCACCTAATGGTCCTAGTTGTCCTTGGTGCTCCTGCACCATACATCCAGCCATGAAAGCTTTCCAAGTCTCTTGGAATTCTGCAACATGTTGACCTGCAAAAAATATCTGATGATCCTCCTTATTCCTACCATTTCTCCCTCTTGCCTTCATCTTCACCTTAGGCTTGGCCTTGTCCTTGCAAAACAATTCCTCTCTTGACTGATCACCTTGAACCTATACCTTCTTGCTCTGTCCTATCATCCATGGCTGCATCCAATTTCTCCTAACTTGTTCCATGGTGTCACTTACTTCCAAACAGTCCACTCTCTATCCTTCTTTTGTTTTTCACCCTCAGCTTCACCTCCATCAACATGATCATCAAAGCAAGGAATTAATAAATCACTCCCTTCACTCTTTTCCTCTTATCCATCCTCTTCACCATCTGCTTCAGGTTCTCCCATCTAGGAGCCATTGCCACAACTACATACAATTTCCACATCAGTACTCTTACCCATCTAGGACCATCCACTGTCCTAGCCTCATCTTTTGCTTTCTTCTCCATTTCATTTGGATATCCCACTCTCACCTTTCCTCTAGCCTTCACTTGGCCAACATTTATAAACATCTCTTCCTTAGTCTCTTCCATCTTTGAGTCATTCAAACACTTTGTATTTGCAAATTTCACCTTTTATGGTGATTGCACCTTCTACAATTCTATCTCAGACCTTTCCTTTGATTTTTTCCATTCCACTTGATGCATCACATCCTCTGATCTCTTATCCTCCATTGAACTCTTTTCCAACACTGTTTTTTTAGGATCTTTATCTTCTTGTCCCTTTAGTGGACCACTTACTGCATCTACCATGCTTTCCACACACTTATCTTTATCCTCAACTATCATACATTCTTCCACTGGCCTTTTATCTAGGCTCTTTGCAACTTCCATTTTTATGACCTGCATCAAAATTTTTTTCGTCTTCTTTTTCTTTCCCCCTACATGGGTTCTTTGCATCTAGACTTTGTATCAAATCTCCCTTTACCTCTGTATCTTTTGATTTAAATGTCACTGTTTCTACAATGCTTGTTTGCTCCTTGTCTCTCTTTATCTGTAGGGGACACAACACTGCCCCTATCGTAATTTCTTTATTCTTGAAAAGCCCTTCATGGATTTCCTCAATCCATCCACACTCTTTTACCTCTACCTACTTTCCCTTTTCCTCTGAGACCTTCTCATCATGTGGTCTTCCATCTTCTTTGTCATCAGTTTGTTGCTTTCCATCTTTCCCTTTCATTGGACAATCCATCTCTTCCACCATGACCTTACTAGGCCATTCTTGCGTCTTCTCCATCTTGTCTCCACTTATCTTTCCTTTTCCTTGCATTAGGGTCTTTGCCCCAAGGTTCTTTACCTCACATTTCTTTTCATCAGGTCTACATACCTCTGTTTTGACAGTATTAGACTGTCCTACACCTGTTCCTGCCTTTTCTTTTCTCCAACCTGCTTTGCAAACATGTCTAGATCCTATATAAAGGATTCCCTTTCTCTTATCACTATTTTTGCATCGTTTTTCCTTTCTAACATTACTCCTTTGTCTACTTTTTCTATTTTAAATCTTTTCTTTGTGTAAGTAGCTGCACCTTCACCATTTTTATCTTCCTCATGCTTGAGGAACTCCTTCCTTCCCATCATCACTATCCTTTCCATTTTGTCTTGTTCCCTATCATCTCCCTACAATGGGGTTAGCTTGAAGTTGATTCCATTTTCACAATATCATACTCGAAAACAAACCACTTCAACTTCAAAAACTAACATTTGAAAGAGGTGACCGTTGGTCTCCCTCTTTAATAGACTTTTACAACCCTTCACTATTAGTTAATTTGACTTGACTTAGCACTTTTTGCACAGGTAAAATTATTGTCATGCCGAAGAAATGAACTGTTAAAAGGAAAAAAATAACAAATGATCAACTCCAAGCCTTTAGAGATAAAGAGAAAAAATGGATGAGGGAATATCGTGAAAAACAGAAATTGGGAACGATTGACGAAAACAAGCCACATGAAGAGGAACCTCAACCGTCAAAAAGAGAAAAGAAATTGGCAGCATAAAGGGCACATATGTGAAAGAGTTGTGTTAGGGGAGATGCAAATACCGTAGTTCGAGACACACCCTCTACCACAAGTGAATATGAAGGGGCACTATTAAGCACAAGCAAATATGGAGGGACACCATCTACCACAAGTGAGTATGGTTGGACACCATCCACCAAATCTAAAGTTGAGAGTACATCATCACTCGGATTTGATGAACAAAGTATGCCATCATCCCCATGTGAACCTCAAAGTATGTATTCTATTCCACCCTCGGTCGAAGGTACACAATCGATCCCACCTCAATTAAATATTGATGAAATTGCTAATGTTGAGATATATGTACCTAAGAGAACACCACCTAGAATTTTATGTAGAAAGCCAAAGTTTTTGATTAATATTGATGAGGATATTTTGCAGCACATGGAAGGTAAGATTCCAGAATGCACTTGTAGAAGATATGCTGATAAGATTTGGAAAATGTTCTTTGAAAGGCTAAATGAGACCGGAAGATGTCAACTATTTGTTCAAATGATGAGGGGTTTAAAGTACAAAAACATCATGAAGACTTTTGGGTTGAGAACATTGAATGCATCAAGTGAAAACACTATTGTGAAGAATCTAATGGATGCTTATGAGAGTGTGGGTAAGACCTCATGCTCAAAGGATAGTAATGTCACCCAACATGTCATTACATTGACTTTGGTAAGCTATCAAACAAAGAGATCTCGTATCATTAAAAAGACAAGTGAACAAATGGGAATTAGTAGAAAAAATTTATCAAGAGCCATTCAAAGGCGGCACAAAATTGAGGGCACCGATTGAAATGAATCATGGGCATTCTCGGGAAGACTGCCACATAAAGATAGAAAATTTGTTGAAGCATTGAGAACACTAATTGAAGATTATTGGAAGAATAATACAAGGCCATCTTTGAATCAAAGGGATGTCATAAGAAGGAGAATTGGTAGTCGGAACTGTGAGCTACATCCAAAGCATTTTTTGGATATGACTCAAACCCAATTTTTTCATAAATTTAAAAATGCTTATCCTCAAATTAGTATTTCTCAAAGATTCTTTAAAATGCTTAAACCTTTTTATGTCAAGATGAATCACACATGCACTACTTGTTGCTCTAGACTAGATATTGAATTCACTAACCATTATGATGTTTATCGTTCTATATGTTTAGATTTGCATACTAATGATGTTTTGTAGGATTGTGGCATAGAAGCCCCACCAAAATCTTCAAGAGAGTTCTTATAATTTTTTTTTTATGTCAAATAGAGGATGGCCAAATATTCTATAGGAGAACATGCTTGGATGGTTCATGCGAGCATTGTGGTGGCTTGCAATGAATGCGAGTATGTCAACATATGGAAAGCATAGATGAGGTGGGGCATAAACTAGTAGATTTTGGGAAGTATAAAATAGTGGCATACGATACAAAAGATGGGTCTCAAGCAAAAAGGTGTGATTTGGTTATTGAGAAGATTCTAGTGTATCAGTTTATGTCCATGTTTCATGAGAATCTAGTGTAAGAGTATGCAAGGCATACCCATAGAGCCTGATGGATGGACACACAATTAAAGCTATGCAAGGAAACCTTTCCAGTTGGAACCATAGTATCAGTGGTATAATTTGAAGAGAACTACACTCTACAACCATAGTGTGAGGTGCAGTCACAGTATTACAACTCCACACAGGTTCAATAATTATGCACATAGCATTCATTCATGCAGCTGATAGTATAGAGGACCAAAGGAAGGTATTGAGGGAGTATCACTTTTATATTAGTGATGATTGCACAAATTTTCTAGAGCTCGTGCAAGGTTGCTTCCAGATGTTCTATAGTGATTTGGCTCAGAGGGGCATAACATATGATCAACATATAATATGGTCGGATAATTGTGCAACACAGTTCAAGAACGCGTGCATGTTCTACTAGTTGTGTAGGATGCATCCCACTACAGGTGTTCAACATATGTGGAACTTTTGTGAGGTTGGGCATGGAAAGGGGGAACATGATGGTGCAGGAGCATGCGTGAAAAGAGCATTAGCACGAGAAGAGTTAAAGTATAAAGATAGTGCAAAGTTGATAGATGCAAGTTCAATCGTCGAGTGGTGTAATGCTTCGATGGGTCTAGGTAATGAAGGTACGTATTTAGTTCATAGATTTTTTTGGTTGATGGATAATACTAACATTGAACCATATGAGGATTGTTGTACACTAACAGGATCAAGTGAGCTACACTCTTTCCTTAGCTCAAAAGCAGGTTCATGGAGTATCAATACATGTAAGATGGCATGCTTTTTTTCTTCATGTACAATGCAAGTCTGGAATGATTGTGAGTCAGGGGAGTGGGTTGAAAAATGGTTGACAAGTTATCTTACCCCACTTCACACATATCGCCCTTCGATGACATTCAAACTAACATAGATGGAATCATTGGTCGACTTTGACCATGTATCAGATCTAGTTCAACTAGGTAATATATCTACTTTCTTAGTTTTTCAAATTCCATATTTTTATCTTACTTGGTACTGTATTCATAATGTTGACTAATTTTGAGTGATTTTATGCACATATCAATGTAGGGCATGTTTATGCAGTTATTGCAGATGAAGAAAACAAAGAGGGAACAAACTATTACTTGTGTCATTATGTTGAAGCTAAAGAGAAATTGGAAGCCCCAGTTATAGATGGAGAAATCATCAAATAACCTACAGGCCCAGTTGTTGTTACTGGAACGTGGCTTAGAAGGTACCCACATAAGAGTGTTAAACATTGGCTGTTTAAGGACTTTGACACACATCGTAATATTCTTCATTACTCGAACCTTGTTGTGGCATCCATTGTTCATTTGAGAAAATATGGGGCCATACCTTTGAACAAGACCTTGTGGAAGGTCCATGAGTCTGACCATGAGGCAATACTTGACACAATAAAGAGTAGAGAAGATCCAGATGGTTCATTAGATTAATTTGTAAGTATATGCATAATGGTTCTTATTAATTTATACTTGTATCCACGTTAATTTGTTTGATGCCAATGCTATCATGTCTTATTTTACTTTGCATATCTGTAAGTAACCCAGTAAACATTGAATGGTGTCCCCTTGCAAAAAATGCAGATTTATGAGCCATCCAAGAGAATCTCAGGCATAAAAGAAATGCAACATCCCTATTTTGATTATCAAGCCAAATCTCAATTATGATTTTCAGCCATTACAAAAGTGTGTGCAAAGCTTGGTGAGGGAATTTCAAGTTATTCATTTGAAGTTAACCTTATTGTGAGCACCTATTATGAAGCCACTATAGGAGCATCTCAAATTTCAAGATATTCTAGATTCATGAGAGGTGTTGTGTGCAATAGGTATCTTGGAACTCACAGTGAAGATACATTATGAGTAGGAGTGACTAAGTTGATAGACTGCCATGCCTATCTGTAAGTTCCTTCCATCTATTTTCATTTCATTTCCATTTTGGACATGAGCTATTTATTTTTATTCTTTTACTTTGCCTATCTGTAACTAAACTAGTAAAAATTGATTGGTATCTCCTTGCAGAAAATGCTGATTTTGGAGCCATCAAAGAGAATATTAGCCAAAAAAGAAATGCAACATCCTTATTTTGATGATCTTGAAAAATCTCAATTTTGATTTCAAGCCATTATAAAAGAGTGTGCGAAGCTTTGTGAGGGAATCTCAAGTTTCTCATTTGAAGTTAACCTCTAAATGAGAACCTATGATGTAGACATTATAAGAGAGTCTCGAATGTATGAGTGACATTGTAAAATATTTGTGAGAACAGAGTACCTCAGGCATTGTAATGAGATTTACTTGTAATGACATTTATTGAAATAATGAAATTTGGTGTAGGGGCACCAAGGTTATTGAGAAAATTTGGTTCATGAAAATCCTTTAAGTTAGTTTTGTGTTATGAGTTTTGTCAATTGAATAAGGTCATAACACATCCACAATTGATTTATAATGTAATAAGTCATGTTAGTTACAAAAAGAATAGTTAGGCATGATTGGAAAGATGTAGAATCATTTGTAAAGGCTATTTAAAGCCTCTTGAAGGCTATTTAAGTCAATATTTGAATTTTTAGCCTTTTGAAGGAAAATGTTTGAATATGGTTGTAAATGTACTATTAGTGAGATTGAGATTGTTAACCTTCAGAGAGTAGCAATATTTATGTTGATGAAATTTCCTTTAGATGCAAGGATTCAAAGCACATCAACCATGTGGTACAAATGATTAAATCCCAGAGATGATCTGTAGCAATGAAAGAGTCTGAAAAGGAAGAGAGAGCTACACTGGTGACTTAGGAGAAACTTTAGTGATGCAAAGTGAAGGTGGAGAAGACTCAAACAAATCATATTTTAGTAAATCAATAACCTTTGTTATTTCATTTGGCCATCTTGAAACAACTACCAACAAAAACGCTTAGAAACTAAACAATTTGGCTTAAATTTTAGAGAATTCCTCTCAAGGACCATCTCATCATCAATATAGCATCTATTCAAACCCCCAAAACCATTCCCAAGCCAAACATACAAGGTTTCTTTGCAATTTCTTGGAGATCCTTCAAACTCCCCTATAAAAAGGCTAGAAAATTAGCCCTATTTTACAAACAAATTGCTCTTTACACTTCTTGTAACCACAAAAGCTCTTGGAAAGTCATCAAATAGGTCACAAAACTCCCAATTCCATAGGTTTTAGAAAAGTACTCAACCTCTAAGCCATAATTTATTAAAACCCTCAATTTTCTAACAAATACATAGGGTTTTTAGCATCTCACAACTCCAAGGCCTTCCAAACCACACTAAAGCATCAATTTTTTTTTTTAGGGTCTGCACACACATAATAAACACACACATAATAAACCTTCACCTAGCCTTTAGACTCAATATATCTCGAAAACATCACTTTGGTTCCTCCATTTCAAGCCAAAATCTGAGATTCTCAACCTAAAACAACATCACCAGCCCTATAAATGCCTTACCATTATTAAAAGAGTTAAGGAAACTTGAAAACAACACATTGTAAACCTTTCCTTTGAGTCACAATTCACCACAGTAGGAGGAAGGGCTCCATCACAAAAATTAAAGTAAACTCAGACCCTACTGGTCTATACAGGCTGAATAAAGAAAAATGGATTTTCCTTTCACTAAAACAACCAAAGGTGTATCAAAATAGATTGGTCTATTAGATCTTATTCAAGACAAAAAGACCTCAACATACTAACATTTACCAACACTCCTCCCAATTTACCATCAACAATCACAAATTGAGGGTGAGGTGTGGGTGCTCCTGCACTATTAAGCTTTCAAAAACAAAGTCAATTAGGTTGGCAGACGTCTGGATCGAGCTAGCATTTGGTGGAAGAGGAAGAAAGATGACTGGAACTCTAGAGGCCCACCATACTAGATTTTGGTATTGAACCATGAGAGTAGAAGATAGATCTGATATCATGTATCAAAACATTAAGTATGCATTATTCCAACCAACGGAGAAGGAGATGATTACTTTGCTTCCTTTTCATTTGCTTAAGGATATCAAGGCATGGGAACCAAGAAGACCAAGGATGTCTAGTTTTATGTGGAGGTAATGGATGTGGTCCAAAATTTAGGAGGGTCAAGAAGGTCAATGTATGATCTTGATGAAATTGAGGAAGAACAACAAGAGAGGGACATGAAAAATAAAATCAATACAGAGTTTCAAGGTTTTTTCAAGGGAGTAAGAGAGCTATGGGAGCAACCCTCATCTAAAATATTTTGAACTAAACTTTGATATGTACCATTTAGAGAGCCCGGTTTTCATGGAGTTAACCTTGAGAGAGTAGGACATGGGAAAAATGAATTTGATATGGCTATTGATTTCAAAGACTTCAAGTAGGAGGTACTCTGCATTGACGCCATTCCTCAATCTTCATTTGATGGCATCAAGGAATGGATGAACTCCATGGTTATAAAGTATTATGAAAGCAGAATGAACTTGTACTAGCAGCCAATTTTGAAGACTATTACTGATGATTCAAAGCACATCAACCATGTGGTACAGATGATTAAATCCCAAAGATGATTTGTAGCAATGAAAGAGTTTGAAAAGGAGAGAGAGCTACATTGGTGACTCAGAGAAACTTTAGCTTTCAAAAACAAATCCAATTAGGCTGGAGATGTGTGGATTGGGTCAACATTTGGTGGAAGAGGAAGAAATATGACTGAACTCTGGAGGCCCACCATACTGATTTCGATATTCAACCATGAGAGAAGAAGAGAGAGTTGATATCATGTATCAAAGGCAGTAAGCATGCATTCTTCTGTGTGAAGAGGTGATTACTTTGCTTCATTTTCATTGCATAACCATATCAGGCGTGGGAACAAGAGACCAAGGATGAGTTTTATGTGAAGGTAATGGATGTGGTCCAAAATTTAAGATGGGGAAGAAGGTCAATGTATGATTGTTAACCTTGAGAGAGTATTTATGTTGAGGAAATTTCCTTTAGATGTAAGGATTCAAGCACATCAACCACGTGTGGTACAAATGATTAAATCCTAGAGACAATCCGTAGCAATGAAAGAGTCTAAAAAGGAAAATAGAGCAACACTTTGGTGACTTAAAGACTTCAAGATGCAAGGATTCAAAGCACATCAACCACGTGTGGTACAAATGATTAAATCCTAGAGATGATTTGTAGCAATGAAAGAGTCTGAAAAGGAAGACAGAGCAACACTGGTGACTCAAGAGAAACTTTAGCTTTCAAAAAAAAATTCAATTAGGCTGGAAAACGTGTGGATTGGGCCAACATTTGGTGGAAGAGGAAGAAAGATGACTGGAACTCTAGAGGCCCACCATACTAGATTTCAGTATTCAACCATGAGAGTAGATGAGAGCTGATATCATGTATCAAAACATTAAGCATGCATTCTTCCAACTAGTGGAGAAGGAGATGATTACTTTGCTTCATTTTCATTTGCATAAGCATATCAAGGCATGGACTCCAAGGAAATGACTTCAAGGATGAAGTTTATGCAGAGGTAATGGATGTATCCGAAAAATTTAGGGGGGACAAGAAGGTCGATGTATGATTGGCGCAAGAGCACCATTCAATAGGTTTTGTTCATCAAGGAAAATAAGGAGTAGAATATCATCAATTTACTAAAACTGGCCCGAACTTGTACATTTGAAGGTTTTGAGTCAATAAAAATGGATTTTTGACCCATTCCTCTTTTTATAGCCTCTGTAACTTGAGGAATGGGTCTGCACTAACATTATTAAGGTGTGGGGATGATGTGTTTGTATTGGGGAGGTCTGAAAGTGAGATGGGTGTGAAACCCATGTGTGTAAAAGTGAGTTTTGTTTAAGAAAAATGGTGGTTTTGAAGAGTTAAATTGTGTTTTTGTGTAGGGAACATTATTTTATGATTTTTTGAGCTTGTGTAGGGTATTACAAACTTGTTTGAGATATTTATAGGTTGTGGTTAGCTTTGGAAGTATCATTTTCAATAAACCCCTAGGGTTTAGGCTACAATAGAGGGTTTTGTGGTTTACCCATTGTACGGTGGTATAACTAAGATCTAATTGTAGATTTTGAAGTTTTGACAACTTAGAATTTCTTCCCCAAGAGTTGGTAAGGTTTGGATAAGTTTAGAGTATAGACCCTTTGTTCAACTGGATCGATCCCTTAAGGGCCCAAAGGGAAAAATGGCTTCAAACTTCAGCATGAGGTTACTCGGACACCGTGATGCTTAGAAACTTATCATCTAATCCAATGGGATCATGTTGGGCCCCTATAAAATAACCTCTCTCAATTTTTGTTATCTTGGAGTGGTTTTCCTGTGGTGTCTAGTTTTCAGTTGATGAAAAAAGTGTCAAATGAAAGCAGTGAAAAGATGCAAAGTGGTGCAACTTTCATTCTACAACTTGTGTGACCAAACAGACTGTTCCAATGCATTCGAATAGGCATGT
>VDFB02197738.1:0-55051 GCA_007258455.2 Sequoia sempervirens | reverse complement strand
AGAGGGTGGGAGAGAGTGGGAGAGGGTGGGAAAGAGGGTGGGAGAGGGTTGGATAGAGTGGGAGAGGGTGGGAGAGGGTGGGAGAGAGTTGGAGAGAGTCAGAGAGCATTTTATAGGATGGGAAGGTTGGAGAGAGTGGGAGAGAGGGTTAGAGAGTCAGAGAGCATGGGAGAAAGGGTGGGAGAGTTAGAGAGCATGGGAGAGAGTTGGAGAGACTGGGAGAGTGGGAGAGAGGGTGGGAGAGAGTGGGAGAGGGTGAAAGTGGGTGGGAGATAGGGTGGGAGTGGGTATACCATATAAATCTTTAACAAAACTAAATTTATTATAATACGAGCGCGTTATTGATAAATAGAGAGATGAACGTTTAATGAGAAATAACGCGAGCACGTGATAACACATGCATGCTATTTCTTGCACTAAAAATAGTTAAAAACACAATACACCTGTGATGTCTACCCACATTTTGCATATTCTCCTGGTTGTGTGCATGCTTCTACTAAAAGTAACTTTTTGGTGATTGAGTGAAGTGTGCATGCATGATATTTAGATTCCACCACCTTTTTCAAGATATTTCCATCACCTTTGCATGAAATAGCAGAGTTTTCATGTTGGAAGGCATGTAATATGAATTCAAGTTTGAGTTGCAGTGATAACTGATATACAATTGAAGTTTGGAGGGGAACAAGCTTTTGAAAAAGTCAAATTTTTGAGGAATTTGAGGAAAGAAGAAGCAAAGGCTACATAATTGGGTATAACTCCATTTGAAACTTTGGTTTTTTTGGTATGTGAAGTCTTTGTACATTTTCTTTCATTCTATTATGGCTTGTTTTCATTTTTGTTGTTTTGCTTATTCCATGTTGATCAAATTGTTTGTTTGTCATGTTACAACCTTAGGTTTTCAATAAACATTTTAAATTACACAATTCTATACACTTTCTTATTACATTTTTAAACCACATCTCTTTGAGGCATTTTGTTAAATTTAACAATTTACTTTCTTTGTGTATGCTTCCAAAGCTTTCATTGAGGTATTTTGTCAAACAATTATACAAACCAGTTGATTGCCTTGTCTATGCTATCAAATTTTCCATACATGTCTCTAAAAAAATGGAATATACTCCTAATGCATACTCAAATAGGTTTCCAATACAAAAACCCTCAATTTGCTCATAAATATCTAAGGTTTTCTATATTTCACAACTCCAAGGCCTTCCTGATGCAGAGCCAAGGTGAAGATTAACTCATAACAACCTAATGTCAATTCAAATACTGATCTAGACAAGGTGGAGCAACACAACAACCAACCCAATTTGATCAAATGCATGCAAAGAAACAACCTTCAAAACTTCATTCTCCCAAACTACCCAAAACAATATCCTTTGCTTTCTAGGTCTCAAAATTCATCCAATGGACCTATCTTTTAGAGAAGGCCATAAAAGGTCCAACACATCATCCATTTAGCATCCACTCAGACCCCAAGTATAATGCCCAACAAATCACATAAGGTTACCCTGCCCAAAGGCTACTAGATTAGCCCCATTTTACAAAGGAGGTCCCTCTTAAAGACTCCATTTTTACTCCAAACCAATGGAAAATCATTTGATATGTTCTAAAACAACAAAATCCATGGTTAGTTCCTAGACACACACATTCTAAAGTGTTGTTTCAGCAAACCCTCCTTTTACATGCTAAAACCCAAAAGTTTATTGAAATTCATATGCCCAAGCCTTTCCAGATCCCCACAAAGCATCAAACACCTTCCAAATACCCTGCAAAAACTTAAAATTTCATTAGATCAACAAGTTCATCATTTTAACAAACCCCACCATCTATCCTTCAAATTCACAAGGAAAATTGACTTTTCTAGCCCTAGGGATCACTCCTACTCACTCAAATGAACACATGTGCACAAAATAGACCCCCAAAAAATTAACCCTACCTATTATGATCCATTCCACTAAGTTACAATACCTATAGAAGGTTTAATGGATCAAGCTTGCATTCTTTGTACTCTCAATCCCTTAATTTCTGAGTTACACAGGCAGTCTTTGAAAATATACTCTAAAACCCACAAAACTAAATGGTTAAGCCTCCAATCTGATGGAAATAATAGTAGAATCACTCCACTATCATTCCCAATTCATTTCATGCCACAATATTTACTATACAGACTGTTTATTGCCAACAAAGTTTAGAAAAACAGGGAAAAATGTGGAAATAGCAAAATATTTCATTCAAAATTTTAAATGGATTCATGCCAACCTCCCTCCAATGTTTACATGGCCTTTTTAAAAGGAACTACTACCTCTACAACTACCTAAAACCACCTTACAACTTTCCTTTACCAATTTGACCTTTCAATTCCCTTTTTAGTGCAACTTTGCATTTTTTTCAATTTTTGACACTAAAACTGACTTTCAACCTATTCTAATGACCTTATGATGGACTCATCACACTAATTTGACCTTTAAATTTCCATCTTTTAGGTATTTTCATGTTTATGCCATTGAAGGCTTCATTCCATCATATTGACAACATTTGCCAAGACATGGCAACTTCATAAAACTATCAACCTAACATGAATCAAAACACTTCCTAATGGTCTTTTGAGACCTTATTACATCACACTCATGATTACAAATAAAAAATTCATCACTTGACCACCTAATGGTCCTAGTTGTCCTTGGTGCTCCTGCACCATACATCCAACCATGAAAGCTTTCCAAGTCTCTTGGAATTCTACAACGTGACCTGCAAAAAATCTCTGATGATCCTCCTTATTTCTACCATTGCTCCCTCTTGCCTTCATCTTCACCTTAGGATTGACCTTTTCCATGCAAAACAATTCCTCTCTTGACTAATCACCTTGAACCTATACCTTCTTGCTCTGTCCTATCATCCATGGCTGCATCCAATTGCTCCTAACGTGTTCCATGGTGTCACTTAATTCCAAACAATCCACTCTCTATCCTTCTTTTATTTTTCACCCTCGGCTTCACCTCCATCAACATGACCATCAAAACAAGGAATTAATAAATCACTCCCTTCACTCTTTTCCTCTTATCCATCCTCTTCACCATCTGCTTCAGGTTCTCCCATCTAGGAGCCATTGCCACAACTACATACAATTTCCACATCAGTACTCTTACCCATCTAGGACCATCCATTGTCCTAGTCTCATGTTTTGCTTTCTTCTCCATTTCCTTTGGATATCCCACTCTCACCTTTCCTCTAGCCTTCACTTGGCCAACATTTATAAACATCTCTTCCTTAGTCTCTTCCATCTTTGAGTCATTCAAACACTTTGTATTTGCAATTTCACCTTTTATGTTGATTGCACCTTCTACAAACTCTGTCTCAAACCTTTCCTTTGCTTTTTTCCATTCCACTTGATTCATCACATCCTCTGATCTCTTATCCTCCATTGAACTCTTTTCCAACACTGTATTTTTAGGATCTTTATCTTCTTGTCCCTTTAGTGGACCACTTACTGCATCTACCATGCTTTCCACGCACTTATCTTTATCCTCAACTATCATACATTCTTCCACTGGCCTTTTATCTAGGCTCTTTGCAACTTCCATTTTTATGACTTGCATCAAAATTTTTTTCTTGTCTTCTTTTTCTTGCCCCCTACATGGGTTCTTTGCATCTAGACTTTGAATCAAATCTCCCTTTACCTCTGTATCTTCTGATTTAAATGTCACTATTTCTACAATGCTTGTTTGCTCCTTGTCTCTCTTTATCTACAGGGGACACAACACTGCCCCTATCATAATTTCTTTATTCTTGAAAAGCCCTTCATGGCTTTCCTCAATCCATCCACACTCTTTTACCTCTACCTTCTTTCCCTTTGCCTCTGAGACCTTCTCATCATGTGGTATTCCATCTTCTTTGTCATCAATTTGTTGCTTTCCATCTTTCCTTTTCATTGGACAATCCATCTCTTCCACCATGAACGTACTAGGCCATTCTTGCCTCTTCTCCATCTTGTCTCCACTTATCTTTCCTTTTCCTTGCATTAGGGTCTTTTCCCCAAGGTTTTTTACCTCACATTTCTTTTCATCAGGCCCGCATACCTCTGTTTTGATAGTATTAGACTATCCTACACCTATTCCTACCTTTTCTTGACTGAAATCAGTCCTTTTCTTGTCTCTAACTTTGCTTTGCAAACATGTCTAGATCCTATATAAAGGATTCCCTTTCTCTTATCACTATTTCTCCATCGTTTTTCCTTTCTAACATTACTCCTTTGTCTACTTTTTCTACCTTAAATCTTTTCTTTGTGTAAGTAGCTGCACCTTCACCATGCTTATCTTCCTCATGCTTGAGGAACTCCTTCCTTCCCATCATCACTATCCTTTCCATTTTGTCTTGTTCCCTATCATCTCCCTACAATGGGGTTAGCTTGAAGTTGATTCCATCTTTCACAATATCATACTCGAAAACAAGCCACTTCAACTTCAAAAACTAACATTTGAAAGAGGTGACCGTTGGTCTCCCTCTTTAATAGACTTTTACAACCATTCACTATTAGTTAATTTGACTTGACTTAGCACTTTTTACACAGGTAAAATTATTCGTCATGCCGAAGAAACGAACTATTAAAAGGAAAAAACTAACAGATGATCAACTCCAAGCCTTTAGAGATAAAGAGAAAAAATGGATGAGGGAATATCGTGAAAGATAGAAATTGGGAAAGATTGATGAAAACAAGCCACATGAAGAGGAACCTGAACCATCAAAAAGAGAAAATAAATTGGCAGCATAAAGGGCACGAATGCGAAATAATCATGCTAGGGGAGATGCAAATACCGTAGTTGGAGACACACCCTCTACCGCAAGTGAATACGAAGGGGCACCATTAAGCACAAGCAAATATGGAGGGACACCATCTACCACAAGTGAGTATGGTTGGACACCATCCACCAAATCTGAAGTTGAGAGTACATCATCACTCGGATTTGATGAACAAAGTATGCCATCATCCCCATGTGAACCTCAAAGTATGCATTCTATTCCACCCTCGGTTGAAGGTACACAATCTAGCCCACCTCAATTAAATATTGATGAAATTGCTAATGTTGAGACATATGTACCTAAGAGAACACCACCTAGAATTTTACATAGAAAGCCAAAGTTTTTGATTAATATTGATGAGGATATTTTGCAGCATATGGAAGGTAAGATTCCAAAATGCATTTGTAGAAGATATGCTGATAAGATTTGGAAAATGTTCTATGAAAGAATAAATGAGACCGGAAGATGTCAACTATTTGTTCAAATGATGCAGGGTTTAAAGTACAGAAACATCATGAAGACTCTTGGGTTGAGAACATCGAATGCATCAAGTGAAAACACTATTGTGAAGAATCTAATGGATGCTTATGAGAGTGTGGGTAAGACCTCATGCTCAAAGGATAGTAATGTCACCCAACGTGTCATTACATTGACTTTGGTAAGCTATCAAACAAAGAGATCTCGTATCATTAAAAAGACAAGTGAACAAATGGGAATTAGTAGAAAAACTTTTATCAAGAGCCATTCAAAGGCAGCATAGAATTGAGGGCACCGATTCAAATGAATTATGGGCATTCTTGGGAAGACTGCCACATAAAGATAGAAAATTTGTTGAAGCATTGAGAACACTAATTGAAGATTATTGGAATAATAATACAAGGCCATTTCTGAATCAAAGGGATGTCATAAGAAGGAGAATTGGTAGTCGAAACCGTGAGCCACATCCAAAGCATTTTTTGGATATGACTCAAACCCAATTTTTTCATAAATTTAAAAATGCTTATCCTCAAATTAGTATTTCTCAAAGATTCTTTGAAATGCTTAAACCTTTTTATGTCAAGATAAATCACACACGCACTACTTGTTGCTGTAGACTACATATTGAATTCGCTAACCATTATGATGTTTATCGTTCTATATGTTTAGATTTGCATACTAATGATGTTTTGTAGGATTGTGGTATAGAAGCCCCACCAAAATCTTCAAGAGAGTTCTTATAAATTTTTTAATGTCAAGTAGAGGATGGCCAAATATTCTACAGGAGAACATGCTTGGATGGTTCATGCAAGTGTTGTGGTGGCTTGCAATGAATGCGAGTATGTCAACATATGGAAAGAACAGATGAGGTGGGGCATAAACTAGTAGATTTTGGGAAGTATAAAATAGTGGCATACTATACAAAAGATGGGTCTCAAGCAAAAAGGTGTGATTTGTTATTGAGAAAATTCTAGTGTATCAGTTTATGTCCATGTTTCATGAGAATCTAGTGTATGAGTATGCAATGCATACCCATAGAGATTGATGGATGGACACACAATTGAAGCTATGCAAGGACACCTTTCCAGTTGGAACCATAGTATCAGTGGTTGAATTTGTAGAGAACTACACTCTACAACCATAGTGTGAGATGCAGTCACAGTATTACAAATCCACACAGGTTTGATAATTATGCACATAGCATTCATTCATGCAGCTAATAGTATAGAGGACCAAAGGAAGGTATTGAGGGAGTATCACTTTTATATTAGTGATGATCGCACAAATTTTCTAGAGCTCATGCAAGGTTGCTTCCAGATGTTCTATAGTGATTTGGCTCAGAGGGGCATAGCATACGATCAACATATAATATGGTTGGATAATTATGCAACACAGTTCAAGAATGAGTGCATGTTCTACTGGTTGTGTAGGATGCATCTCACTACAGATCTTCAAAATATGTGGAACTTTTGTGAGGTTAGGCATGGAAAGGGGGAGCATGATGGTGCATGAGCATGTGTGAAAAGAGCATTAGCACGAGAAGAGTTAAAGTATAAAGACAGTGCAAAGTTGATAGATGCAAGTTCAATCATCGAGTGGTGTAATGCTTCGATGGGTCCAGGTAATGAAGGTACGTCTTCAGTTCATAGATTTTTTTGGTTGATGGATAATACTAACATTGCACCATATGAGGATTTTTGTACACTAACAGGATCAAGTGAGCTACACTCTTTCCTTAGCTCAAAAGAAGGTTCATGGAGTATTGATACACATAAGATGGCATGCTTTTGTTCTTCATGTAAAATGCAAGTCTGGAATGATTGTGAGTCAGGGGAGTGGGTTGAAAAATGGTTGACAAGTTATCTTACCCCACTTCACACATATCGCCCTCTAACGACATTCGAACTAACACATATGGAATCATTGGTCGACTTTGACCATGTATCATATCTAGTTCAACCAGGTAATATATCTACTTTCTTAGTTTTTCAAATTCCATATTTTTATCTTACTTGGTACTGTATTCATAATGTTGACTAATTTCAAGTGATTTTATGCACATATCAATGTAGGGCATATTTATGTAGTTATTGCAGATGAAGAAAACAAAGAGGGAACAAACTATTACTTTTGTCATTGTGTTGAAGCTAAAGAGAAATTGGAAGCCCCAGTTATAGATGGAGAAAACATCAAATAACCTATAGGCTCAGTTGTTACTGGAACGAAGCTTAGAAGGTACCCACATAAGAGTGTTAAACATTAGCTGTTTGAGGACTTTGACACACATCGTAAGATTCTTCATTACTTGAACCTTGTTGTGGCATCCAATGTTCGTTTGAGAAAATATGGGGCCGGACCTTTGAACAAGACCTTGTGGAAGGTCCGTGAGTCTGACCATGAGGCAATACTTGACACAATAAAGAGTAGAGAAGATCCAGATGGTTCATTAGATTAATTTGTAAGTATATGCATAATGGTTATTATTAATTTATACTTGTATCCACGTTAATTTGTTTGATGCCACTACTATCATGTCTTATTTTACTTTGCGTATCTGTAAGTAACCCAGTAAACATTGAATGGTGTCCCCTTGCAGAAAATGCAGATTTATGAACCATCCAAGAGAATCTCAGGCATAAAAGCAATGCAACATCCCTATTTTGATTATCAAGCCAAATCTCAATTATGATTTTCAGCCATTAAAAAAGTGTGTGCAAAGCTTGGCGAGGGAATTTCAAGTTATTCATTTGAAGTTAACCTTATCGTGAGCACCTATTATGAAGACATTATAGGAGCATCTCAAATTTCAAGATATTCTAGATTCATGAGAGGTGTTGTGTGCAATAGTTATCTTGGAACTCACATTGAAAATACATTATGAGCAGGAGTGACTGAGTTGATAGACTGCCATGCCTATCTGTAAGTTCCTTCCATCTATTTTCATTTCATTTCCATTTTGGACATGAGCTATTTATTTTTATTCTTTTACTTTTCCTATCTGTAACTAAACTAGTAAAAATTGATTGGTATCTCCTTGTAGAAAATGCTGATTTTGGAGCCATCGAAGAGAATCTCAGCCAAAAAAGAAATGCAACATCCTTATTTTGATGATCTTGAAAAATCTCAATTTTGATTTCAAGCCATTATAAAAGAGTGTGTGAAGCTTTGTGAGGGAATCTCAAGTTTCTCATTTGAAGTTAACCTCTAAATGAGAACCTATGATGTAGACATTATAAGAGAATCTCGAATGTATGAGTGACATTGTAAAATATCTGTGAGAATAGAGTACCTCAGGCATTGTAATGAGATTTACTTGTAATGACATTTATTGAAATAATGAAATTTGGTGTAGGGGCACCAAGGTTATTGAGAAAATTTGGTTCACGAAAATGTTTTAAGTTAGTTTTGTGTTATGAGTTTTGTCAATTGAATAAGGTCATAACACATCCACAATTGATTTATAATGTAATAAGTCATGTTAGTTACAAAAAGAATAGTTAGGCATGATTGGAAAGATGTAGAATCATTTGTAAAGGCTATTTAAGTCAATATTTGAATTTTTAGCCTTTTGAAGGAAAATGTTTGAATATGGTTGTAAATGTACTATTAGTGAGATTGAGATTGTTAACCTTCAAAGAGTAGTATTTATGTTGATGAAATTTCCTTTAGATGCAAGGATTCAAAGCACATCAACCATGTGGTACAAATGATTAAATCCCAGAGATGATCTATAGCAATGAAAGAGTCTGAAAAGGAAGAGAGAGCTACACTGGTGACTCAGGAGAAACTTTAGTGATGCAAAGTGAAGGTGGAGAAGACTCAAAAAAATCAGATTTTAGTAAATCAACAACCTTTGTTATTTCATTTGGCTATCTTGGAACAACTACCAACAAAAACGCTTAGAAACTAAACAATTTGGCTTAAATTTTAGAGAATTCCTCTCAAGGACCATCTCATCATCAATATAGCATCTACTCAAACCCCCAACACCATTCCCAAGCCAAACATACATGGTTTCTTTGCAATTTCTTTGAGATCCTTCAAACTCCCCTACAAAAAGGCTAGAAAATTAGCCCTATTTTACAAACAAACTGCTCTTTACACTTCTTGTAACCACAAAAGCTCTTGGAAAGTCATCAAATAGGTCACAAAACTCCCAATTCCATAGGTTTTAGAAAAGCACTCAACCTCTAAGCCATAATTGATTAAAACCCTCAATTTTCTAACAAATACATAGGGTTTTTAGCATCTCACAACTCCAAGGCCTTCCAAACCACACTAAAGCATCAAATTTTTTTTTTAGGGTCTGCACACACATAATAAACCTTCACCTAGCCTTTAGACTCAATAGATCTCAAAAACATCACTTTGGTTCCTCCATTTCAAGCCAAAATCTGACATTCTCAACCTAAAACAACATCACCAACCCTATAAATGCCTTACCATTATTAAAAGAGTTAAGGAAACTTGAAAAAAACACATTGTAAACCTTTCCTTTGAGTCACAATTCACCACAGTAGGAGGAAGGGCTCCATCACAAAAATTAAAGTAAACTCAGACCCTACTGGTCTGTACAGGCTGAATAAAGAAAAATGGATTTTCCTTTCACTAAAACAACCAAAGGTGTATCAAAACAGATTGGTCTATTAGACCTTATTCAAGACAAAAAGACCTCAACATACTAACATTTACCAACTGTCCTCCCAATTTACCATCAAACAATCACAAATTGAGGGTGAGGTGTGGGTGCTCCTGCACTACTAAGCTTTCAAAAACAAAGTGAATTAGGTTGGAAGACGTCTAGATCAAGCTAGCATTTGGTGGAAGAGGAAGAAAGATGACTGGAACTCTAGAGGCCCACCATACTAGATTTTGGTATTGAACCATGAGAGTAGAAGAGAGATCTAATATCATGTATCAAAACATTAAGTATGCATTATTCCAACCAACGGAGAAGGAGATGATTACTTTGCTTCCTTTTCATTTGCATAAGCATATCAAGGCATGGGAACCAAGAAGACCAAGGATGTCTAGTTTTATGTGGAGGTAATGGATGTGGTCCAAAATTTAGGAGGGTCAAGAAGGTCAATGTATGATCTTGATGAAATTGAGGAAGAACAACAAGAGAGGGACATGAAAAATAAAATCAATACAAAGTTTCAAGGTTTTGTCAAGGGAGTAAGAGAGCTATGGGAGCAGCCTCATCTAAAATATTTTGAACTAGACTTTGATATGTACCATTTAGAGAGCCTGGTTTTCATGGAGTTAACCTTGAGAGAGTAGGACATGGGAAAAATGAATTTGATATGGCTATTGCTTTCAAAGACTTCAAGCGGGATGTACTCTGCATTGACGCCATTCCTTAATCTTCATTTGATGGCATCAAGGAATGGATGAACTCCATGGTTATAAAGTATTATGAAAGCATAATGAACTTGTACTAGTAGCCAATTTTGAAGACTATTACTGATGATTCAAAGCACATCAACCATGTGGTACAGATGATTAAATCCCAAATATGATTTGTAGTAATGAAAGAGTTTGAAAAGGTAGAGAGAGCTACATTGGTGACTCAGGAGAAACTTTAGCTTTCAAAAAAAAAAATCCAATTAGGTTGGGAGATGTGTGGATTAGGCCAACATTTGGTGGAAGAGGAAGAAATATGACTGGAACTTTGGAGGCCCACCATATTGGATTTCAATATTCAACCATGAGAGTAGAAGAGAGAGTTGATATCATGTATCAAAACATTAAGCATGCATTCTTCCAGCCAACAGAGAAGGAGGTGATTACTTTGCTTCATTTTCATTTGCATAACCATATCAAGGCGTGGGAACCAAGAAGACCAAGGATGTCAAGTTTTATGTGGAGGTAATAGATGTGGTCCAAACTTTAAGATGGGAAAGAAGGTCAATGTATGATTGTTAACCTTGAGAGAGTATTTATGTTGAGGAAATTTCCTTTAGATGCAAGGATTCAAAGCACATGAACCACGTGTGGTACAAATGATTAAATCCTAGAGATGATCTGTAGCAATGAAAGAGTCTGAAAAGGCAGACAGAGCAACACTGGTGACTCGGGAGAAAATTCAACTTTCAAAAACAAAGTCAATTAGGCTGGCAGACGTGTGGATTGGGCCAACATTTGGTGGAAGAGGAAGAAAGATGACTGGAACTTTGGAGGCCCACCATACTGGATTTCGGTATTCAACCATGAGAGTAGATGAGAGAGCTGATATCATGTATCAAAATAATAAGCATGCATTCTTCCAGCCAGCGAAGAAGGAGATGATTACTTTGCTTCATTTTCATTTGCATAACCATATCAAGGCATGGGATCCAAGAAGACCAAGGATGCTGAGTTTTATGTGGAGGTAATGGATGTGGTCCAAAATTTAGGAGGGACAAGAAGGTCGATGTATGATTGGTGCAAGAGCACCATTCAATAGGTTTTGTTCATCAAGGAAAATAAGGAGTAGAATATCATCAATTTACTAAAACTGGCCCGAACTTGTACATTTGAAGGTTTTGAGTCAATAAAAATGGATTTTTGACCCATTCCTCTTTTTATAGCCTTTGTAACTTGAGGAATGGGTCTGCACTAACATTATTAAAGTGTGGGGATGATGTCTTTGTATTGGGGAGGTCTGAAAGTGAGATGGGTGTGAAACCCATGTGTGTAAAAGTGAGTTTTGTTTAAGAAAAATGGTGGTTTTGAAGAGTTAAATTGTGTTTTTGTGTAGGGAACATTATTTTATGATTTTTTGAGCTTGTGTAGGGTATTAAAAACTTGTTTGAGATATTTATAGGTTGTGGTTAGCTTTGGAAGTATCATTTTCAATAAACCCCTAGGGTTTAGGCTACAATAGAGGGTTTTGTGGTTTACCCATTGTACGGTGGTATAACTAAGATCTAATTATGGATTTTGAAGTTTTTACAACTTAGAATTTATTCCCCAAGAGTTGGTAAGGTTTGGATAAGTTTAGAGTATAGACCCTTTGTTCAACTGGATCGATCCCTTAAGGGCCCAAAGGCAAAAATGGCTTCAAACTTCAGCATGAGCTTACTCAGACACCGTGATGCTTAGAAACTTATCATATGATCCAATGGGATCATGTTGGGCCCCTATAAAATAACCTCTCTCAATTTTCATTATCTCAGAGTGGTTTTCCTGTGGTGTCTAGTTTTCAGTTGATGAAAAAAGTGTCAAATGAAAGCAGTGAAAAGATGCAAAGTGGTGCAACTTTCATTCTACAACTTGTGTGACCAAACAGACTATTTCAATGAATTCGAATAGGCATGTTTATGCTAGGAATGGTCCTCTTTCACACCCAAACAAGCGGAATCGCTCCGAACTACGTTCAACCGGATCGATCCCTTAAGGGTCCAAAGGGAAAAATGGCTTCAAACTTCAACATGAGGTTACTTAGACACCATGATGCTTAGAAACTTCTTGTCTAATCCTATGGGATCATGTTGGGCCCCTCTACAATAACCTCTCTCGGTTTACGTTATCTTGGAGTGGTTTTCCCGTGGTGTTGAAGTTTCAGTTGATGAAAAAAGTGTCAAATGGAAGTAGTGGAAAGATGCAAAGTGGTGCAACTTTCGTTCTGTAACTCGTGTGACCAAACAGACTGTTCCAATGCATCCGAATAGGCATGTTTACGCAAGGCATGGTCCTCTTTAATACCCAAACATGTAGAATCACTCCGAGCTACATTCAACCAGATCAATCCCTTAAGGGTCCATAAGGAAAAATGGCTGCAAACCTCAGCATGAGGTTATTTGGACAACGTGATGCTTAGAAACTTCTCGTCTGATCCCATGGGATTGCATTGATCCCCTCTACAATAACCTCTCTCGGTTTTTGTTAGCTCATAGTGGTTTTCCCTTGGTGTCCAAATTTTAGTTGATGGAAAAAGTGTCAAATGGAAGCAGTGAAAAGTTGCCAAGTGGTGCAACTTTCATTCTACAACTCGTGTGACCAAAAAAACTGTTCCAATGCATCTGAATAGGAATTTTTTATGCTAGGTATGGTCCTCTTTCACACCCAAACATGCGAAATCGCTCCAACTATGTTCAACTAGATTGATCCCTTAAGGGTCCAAAGGGAAAAATGGCTGCAAACTTCAGCATGAGGTTACTCAGACACCGTGATGCTTAGAAAATTATTGTCTAATCCTACGGGATAATTTTGGGTCCTTCTACAATAACCTCTATTGGTTTATGTTATCTCGGAGTGGTTTTCCCGTGGTGTCAAAGTTTCAGTTGATGAAAAAAGTGTCAAATGGAGGCAATGGAAAGTTGCAAAGTGGTGCAAATATTATTTTGCAACTCGTGTGACCAAAAGAACTATTCCAATGCATCCAAATGGCATGTTTACACTAGGCATGGTCCTCTTTTTCACCCAAACACGTGGAATCGCTCCAAGCTATGTTCAACTAATCTATCCCTTAAGGGTCCATAGGGAAAAATTGCTGAAAACTTCATTATGAGGTTACTCGGACACCGTGATGCTTAGAAACTTCTCATTTGATCCCATGGTATCGCGTTGGGCCCTCTACAATAACTTCTCTTAGTTTTTGTTATCTCAGAGTGGTTTTCCTGTGGTGTCCAGATTTCAGTTGATGGAAAAAGTGTCAAATGGAAGCAGTGGAAAGTTGTAAAGTGGTGCAACTTTTGTTCTACAACTCGTGTGACCAAATAGACTATTCCAACACATTCAAATAGGAATTTTCATGCTAGGCATGGTTATCTTTCTCACCCAAACATACTAGTTTGGACAAAATTTTTTGGAGGGGGGTTCAGTTCGTTTTGGGTTCGTTGGTACAAAAAACATGTAAAAACAAAATATATATCTATGCAACCTAGAAGCATGAATTAGGATTAGAATATCACATACCATCATATAAACAAAAAAATCACCATAAAATTGAATGTCATTTAAAACAACAAAATTGACAAAAAAAAAGTGTTTATAATTAACCTGCAAAAAAATGTGAATAAAATCACACTAATTTTCGCGTGAAAAAAAACCATGAGACCATAGCTTGTTGCTTACTATTATGCTTTGATATATTTTTTCCAAGCATCCATAGCTTGTTCGAAAGTAATTTTTTTAGGCTTTTAGCCATAGCAGTAAGGCAGTGAATTGTTTCATAAAATGCTTTGGTAGACATGTATGAAAAATGTGGTAGCATAGACAAAGCAGTGAACTATTTGAAAAAATGCCTCAAAGAAATGTGGTCTCATGGTGATGGAATGACATGGCGAATGCCATGAAAAGAAAATTGATATGGATTGTCATGGCATTCCACCACCATTGAGACCACATTTCTTTGAGGCTTTTATTCAAACAGTTCGCTGCCTTGTCTATGCTATTGCTTATTATTATGCTTTGATAGATTTTTTCCAAGCATCCATAGCTTGTTTGGAAGCACCTATTTTAAGCTTTTAGCCATAGCAGCAAAGGAGGTGAACTATTTGATAAAATTCTTTGGTAAACATGTATGAAAAATATGGTAGCATAGACAAGGGGAACTTTTTGAAAAAATGCCTCAAAGAAATGTGGTATCATGGTGATGGAATGCCATGGCGAATGGCATGATAAGAAAATTATTATGGATTGTCATGGCATTCCACCACCATTGAGACCACATTTCTTTGAGGCTTTTATTTCAAACAATTTGCTGCCTTGTCTATGCTATTGCTTATTAAATTATGCTTTGATATATTTTTTCCAAGCATCCATAGCTTGTTTGGAAGCACCTATTTAGGCTTTTAGCCATAGCAACAGGAGGTGAAGCTGTTTGATACAAATGCTTTGGTAAACACATATGAAAAATGTTGTAGCATAGACAAGACCCTATGAACTATTTGAAAAATGCCTCTAAGTAAATGTGTGGTCTCATGGTGAAGTGGATATTCATAGCCAAAGACATTCGCCATGACAAGAAAAGAATTTCTATGGATTGTCATGAGTGAATTCTTCTCATTGAGACCACATTTCTTCAAACCTATTCAAATAGTTCTATATCTATAGCTCTATACTAAACTGAATGCTTGAATAATCGAATACTGATGAGGCTTAGTTCATTAGCCAATTTTCAAATGCAAGAATCATTTGTTTAACCTATTTTAGGATTTTAGCTATAGCAGCAAGGAGGTGAACTGTTTGATAAAATGCTTTGGTAAAATGTATGAAAAATGTGGTAGCATAGACAGCGAAATTTTTGAAAAAATGCCTCAAAGAAATGTGGTCTCATGGTGATGGAATGCCATGACAATCCATAGCTTGTTTGAAAGCACTTGTTTTAGGATTTTAGCCATAGAAGTAAGGCAATGAACTGTTTGATAAAATGCTTTTATAGACATGTATGAAAATGGTGTTAGCATAGACAAGGTAGTGAAATCTTTGAAAAAATGCCCCAAAGAAATGAGGTCTCATGGTGATGGAATGCCATGACAATTGTCATGGCATTCCATCACCATAAGACCTCATTTCTTTGGGGCATTTTTTCAGAGAGTTCACTACCTTGTCTATGATATTGCTTACTATTATAGTTTTGATAGATTTTTTCGAAGCATCCATAGCTTGTTCGAAAGAACTTGTTTTAGGATTTCAGCCATATCAGCAAGGCAATGAACTATTTGACAAAATGCTTTGGTAGACATGTATAAAAAATGTGGTAGTATAGACAAGGCAGTGAATTGTTTGAAAAAATGCCTCAAAGAAATGTGGTCTCATAGAATGCCATGACAAGCAAATGCAATTGGGAGCTGCTCCTAGTTATTAGTTATGCAATGTGAAGTAATTGCATAACTGCTTAGGTTGACTTTGTAAAAACTATATTGTAATTGAAATTTTGTCATCTATTAGCATCTTGTTATTAGTTATGCAATGTGAAGCAATGCTTTGAGTTTGAAATATGTGCAATGCAATGTAATCAATGATATGAATATAAACTACAAAAATCTATTTTTTACAATTTATTAGTTAAAATTTTATTTTATTTGCTCTCTATATCTCTATACTATGGAAATTCCTTTAATTTTTTTTAAAAGTTTTTTTTATCTCTTGTTCTACTTTTTTTTACCTTTTTTTTTAAATCTGATTTTTTTCTGATTTTTTCTAGATTTTTTCCCGATTTTTTCAAAAAATATTATACTTTTGGTTTGCCGATTTTTTCCCCAAAATATTTTTGCTTCTATGGTATAAACACATATCTTTTTGTAATATCAAGGATACTTTTTGAAACTTCCATGCATTTCTAATCTAAAAGGGAAAGTCTTTTGCCTAATCTGTATGCAGCCATGCTTTTGACATTGTCAAAAAGAGCAAATATGGACACCATTGATAAAAAAGATTTGTATTAACCAAATAGCCATGTACACATACATCAATATATGTCGATATAAGTATTAAATATAGTTACAAAATAGCCATATAGGCTTGCGCTCGAATGCCATATAGGCATACAATGTCAAATATATCCAATACAAGATATGTACAAAATTACCATGTCTAGGCATACAACAAAGGGCTTTGGAATCAAAATTCATTTCTCTCCATGCTCTGGAAATAAATTCTTTCCATTTTTTTGGCGATCTGATGGTGATAAGTCTGTCTATCATTTTTGCTGTGCTTGAGGAGTACTCCTGCTACTCCTCCTACAATTTAGCTCCTCGTGAAGTCTTAAATGTTACAATAAGAAGTAAAGACATTAATATATAGAAATTACATTATAATAAATGATATATTTAACAAAATAATCACTTACTGCCATATCATGATCACTCTCCATGATGGAAATATTTTCATGCCGATGCTCAGGCATGCTCAAGCCCTGTATAAACCATCCAAATAGGAATTAAACTATGAATCAATAATGGTTTGATTTTTCACTAGAACTAACATCTATAACAACAAATGTAAATTGAAATTTAGTAATTTTCCTCATACCTCCTCTATCAGAGCCATGGAGGATTGTATAGCGGATGAAACATTGATATCCATTTCCCTTGTAACATTTGAAGGTGTTCCCAAAACCAAAATATGAAAATAAAACAACAAATTACTCAATCACAAAAAAGTTACAATAACGAGATCCATGTCATGACTTATAATGTATGAGATCTAATGAACAAAATTTTGAGTACAAGTATTAAGCTATATATTTTTGGTAGGCCTTGGCAGTTTGATAGGAAGACCAAGCATGATGGGGAGAAGAACACATACTCCATTGTGAAGGATGGGAATACTTACAACCTTTCACCTCTCCTAGAAGAAGACAAGGAAAATCATGAAGGGCCTAGTGTTTTGATGGTGGGTGAGAAGGAGTTCATGAAGACCTTGAACGAAGGAGGAGGAAGAGGATTCTTCCTGATTATGAAGCCAAAAAGTGAAGAGATCTTCCCACAAAGAAGAAGGAAGATGCACCAAACAAAGTCCAAGAGTTGTTGGAAAGGTACAAGGACATAACCGTGAATGAATTACCTAGTTCCCTACCTCCCATTAGGGATATAAGCCACCATATTGATCTGATTCCAGGGGCTACATTTCCCAATAAGGCTGCATACAAGATGACACCTGCTCAAAATGAGGAGATTGCAAGACAAGTGCAAGAGTTGATGGATAAAGGGCTAGTGAGGAAGAGTTTGAGCCCATGTGTTGTTCCTACTATCCTAGCACCAAGGAAGGATGGGAATTGGATGCTTTGCATTGATTCAAGAGCCATTAATAGGATCGTGCAATTAGATATAGGTTCTCGATGCCAAGAATGGAGGACCTCATGGATTGTCTATTAGGAGCATCTTACTTTTCCAAGATTGATCTAAAGAGTGGGTACCATCAGATAAGGATCAGAGAGGGGGATGAATGGAAGAAATTTTTTAAGACTAATGAAGGGCTCTATGATTGGTTGGTGATACCCTTTGGGTTATCAAATGCCCCTAGTACATTTATGCACCTTATGAATGAGGTATTGAGACCTTTCATTGGAAAGTTTGTTGTAGTTTATTTAGATGACATCCTTGTGTTTAGCAGGTCTAAAGAAGAACATTTGAAGCACCTTGAAATGGTACTAAGGAGGTTACAAGAGGAGAAGCTACTGATCAACATGGAAAAGTGTGAATTCATGAAGGAAGAACTAGTCTACCTTGGTTTTGTCATCTCCAAGGGAAGTTTGAAGATGGGTCCTTCAAAGGTGCATGCTATTATTACTCAAGGCCAACACCAAAATCCATGGGAGATGTGAGAAGCTTCCATGGAATTGCAAGCTTTTATAGAAAGTTCATCAAGAACTTTAACCAAATTTGTGCACCAATCTTGGACACCATCAAAGGAGGTAATAAAGGTAAGTTTTATTGGACCAATGAGGCTGATAAAGGGTTTGAATATCTAAAAATGAGAGTAGCACAACAGCCTATAATTGTGCTCCCTAATTTTGATAAAGTTTTTACCATTGAGTGTGATGCTAGAAATCAAGCAATAGGGGCTATTTTGAGCCAAGAAGGCAGACCGGTTGTATTTTACAATGAGAGGCTAAATGAAGCAAAGACGAAGTATTCTTCCTATGATTTGGAATTGTATGCTATGGTCCAAGCCCTCAAAAGTGGAGGCACTAATTGTTACCTAAAGAATTTTTTGTTTATACTGATAATCATGCCTTGAATTTTTTGAATGCACAGGACAAACTCAGTCATAGGAACATGAAGTGGGTAGAGTCTTTGCATGCCTATACTTTCACAATAAAGCATAAGAAGGGCCAAGCAAATAAGGTGGCAGATGCTCTCAGTAGAAAGGCACTTGTAGTGCAAGAGATCCAACACCAAAGCATGGGGGTTGAAGCATTGAAAGATATGTATCATGAAGATTCAGATTTCAAGGAGGTATACAATGTTTGTGAGAAGCATTTGAATTCTTTTCATGTTGAATTCTATGACTTTTTCTTGCAGAATGGTTTTCTTTTCAAAGGAAGCCAATTGTGTGTGCGTAAATGCTCAATGAGGGAGAATATCATAAAGGAGAAACACAGTGGGATTCTTGGAGGTCACTTTGGCCTTGACAAGACCTTAGAACAAGTTAGGAGATTTTACTATTGGCCAAAGTTGCAGGTGGATGTGAGAAGGTATGTGGAAGGATGCACAATATGTCAAAGGGAAAAGGGAACTTCATCAAATGTAGGACTCTATCAACCACTACCCATTCCCAATAGGCCTTGGGAGTGTGTAAGTATTGAATTTGTCTTGGGCTTGCCTAGAACGCAAAAAGGTTTTGATAGTATCTTTGTGGTAGTTGATAGATTTAGTAAGATGGCACATTTTCTTCCTTGAAAATGTACCAATGATGCATCTCATATAGCAGGTATCTTCTTTAAGGAGGTTTTTAGGATACATGGATTTCCTTTAAGCATTGTTTTTGACAGGGATTCTAAATTATTTGGCCACTTTTGGGGGACCTTGTGGAAGAAACTCAAGGGAAAAATCTATCCTTTAGTTCAGCATACCATCCACAAATGGATGGAAAAACTGAAGTGGTGAATAGATCATTGGGAAACCTCTTAAGATTCCTTACCAAGGAGCATGGACAAGCTTGGGATCTAATTTTACCTCAGGCTGAATTTGCATATAATGACTCCATGAATAGGAGCATTGGTAGAAGCCCTTTTGAGGTATTCTATGGCATGCACCCTAGAGGGGTCTATGAAATAAGAGATTTACAAGGAGTTGCTAGGAGAAGTGCTCAAGGTGAGGAATTTTCTATTACAATAAGGGATATTCATCAACAAGTGAAGGAAACTCTTCAAAAGAATGTTGAGAAGTATAGAGAAAATGCAGATTTAAAGAAAAGGAATGTCCAATTCAAGGTTGGAAACTTGGTGATAGCACAATTGAAGAAGGAGAGACTTCCAAAAGGAAAGTATACCAAACTCATGATGAAGAAGATAGGACCTTGCAAGGTGGTCTACAAGTTTGGCCAAAATGCTTATGAAATAAAGCTACCTCATGGGGTGGCAATCTCTCCTATCTTCAACATTTCTGACTTGTATCCTTTCAAAGCTTTTGTGATATGATTGAGTGCTCGGTTACTATCAAACTAATGATATGATTGATGTTACTAAATTTTGTTAAGGTGTATAAGATAGGTTTGGTGGCTTTGATGGTTGGATGGGTGACTATTATAAAGCCTTTTGAGAAAATTGGTGATTAACCACAAGATGATAATCAAGATTCTGTTGTAGCATGAGTTTGTAACCTATAAATAGACTGTTGCAGTCAAAATATGGTGAGTACAGTGCTTGATAATGGAATAATAACAATGAGGTATGGTTTAATTTATTTGTTGCCTTGCTGAATAAATGAAAGGATGAATTGATCAAGTGTTAATAATCAGGTTTATGTTGTTTTTATGGTGGTTGAGAATGATGTGAATCTAATTGATTAAGTCAAAGTTTTCTTTAATATGGTTTTTGCTTTGAATGAATCAATTGGAATACTGATTAGTGGAATGATGAATGATGGCCTATGGAATGGCTAAGAGAATTTGAGTGGATCTTGGTTGAATGAAAAGTAGATTTCTAATGAAATTATATTTGATCTTCTCCTGATTCTATTTGGGATTGAAATCCCTTGAAGAAATGATGTTGATGGTGTTTGTTGGATGCTCTGCATCAGATGTACCCTAATGATTGAGTGTTTTGATATGATGCTTTGCATCACTAATTTCCTTGTCTATGCTATTGCTTACTATTATGGTTTCATAAATTTTTTCCAAGAATCCATCGTTTGTCGTGGTGGTGCACCTTTGCAAGCACATGCCTATGTGTGAATTAATTGTACAGTTGAAATTTTGTCATCTATCAACATCTAGTTATTAGTTATGGAATTTGAAGTAATGCTTTGAGTTTGAATGATGTGTAATAAAACGTAACAAACAATATGAATATAAACTAGACAAATCTATTAAGTAGAATTCATTAATTAAGTTCTCTTTATTCTATTACCTTCGTGTACGTTTGAGTGAATCCACTGGCACTAGGAGGTGTTTGCTTGAAACCATCGATATTAGCCTATTCAACATCCAAAATCACATGTATTAAAATACCATTCGTAAAACAATGCTATTAACATGTAATAAATTTATAATTGTTTACTAGTTACATACCCCACTAATAGGTGTACTGCAGAAATAAGTAGGTAGAGGATCTGTGTATCCAGTCTCAACACTGTGACCCTGTAATTTTATTAAAATAATATAACTAAATTAGTTAATCATGTATTTCAGAATCAAAATTTAATAAATTAAATTCAATGAACATGCTGAATTTTACTTGACTATCAATGCCATATGCACGATACAAAATTTCAGCCATCCTCTCCATCCCTATAGCAACATACAAATCCTGTGTAGTAGCATACAGATCCTACATAGAAACATACGGATCCTACATAGCAGCATACAGATCTTGAGTCACAACATATGAATCCTGCATAGCAGCCTCCTATGTGCCACTGGGGTCATATGAACAAGTTGCCCCTCAAGATTGACACACATGGGTTCAAAGGCCACCACCCGAAGACTCCCCTGGATGGCATTGTACAATAGGGCTAGTATGATGGATGACACTCTGGGTCAAAGTGTTGATCGCTTGCAATGTCTCTATGTCAACACTCTCCTTCACAATGACAAGCATAACAATGTGCTCACGAGGTGGCCTAGCGAGAGGTCATCTCCCTTTCCGTGCATGATTCGACTATGCATTAGGCCTATCCTGAGCTGACCCCCCACCTCTCCCCTGGAACTCCCTCAAATCAAAATAATTTGGGATTTGGTTCAATATGAACTCACTGTATAGTTTCCTAAGAAAATATTGGGGGACTTCACAATTATTGCATGGTGGGTAATCAAAGACCAAGTACCACCTATCATAAAAATGGTTCCTAATCTCTTGGTGGTAGCACCAATGAATAGGAAACCTCTTCGCATTGAGGCTAATATTTTGATTTGTTCTAGGGTCAGTGAATAGAGAGCACGGATCACCTTTAGTAATTTTTAAATATTTTACTTGTTTATATGATAGTTTATCTGCATAATATGCCTTAGTTTCTTGCCTCCTATCTTGCCATCCCATTATTCATTAGGTTATTGAATCTACATTTTTTAACATATCTTTCATTGAATTTGCTAGTGTCATTATTTCTACGGTTGAAGCATTTGGATCACTCAACCTACTGATAAGATCCTCAATTTTTTTTTGTTGTTTTCAATTTCACTCCAAATTTTGTTGAGTGCCAGGAGGGTGTTGAGTGATTGGTGGGGGAGGTTGATATTGTTGAGGAGGATTTTCCTATTCTTCTTGTTGAGTATTTTCAGGATTATTTGCATCTCCTACAAATTAAAAAAAAATCAAATCTAACCTAAAACAAACAAAATCAACTTGAAATTAAAAATTCAAAACAAATAAAAAACAATACTTACCTCTTGAACCTCTTTGTCATCACGGTGCCATAATTGTGAATGAAAAGAAACTATTGTTGATGAATTTTCAAGAATGCCTCCTCCTAGAATAGAAGCGTGAAAATGAGGGTTCTTGGCCGCAGGTAGAGCAGAAAAATAGAAAAGAGAAAATGAATAAATTTCACTTTTTTTTCTTTTAAAATAAAATAACGCGAGCGCGTTATAACGTGCTCGCATTATGTCATTTCCAAATTTTTTTTGAAGTTGGCCACAAAAGTGTAACCCAATGTCATGCACCCGCCCCTTCATTATGTAGTTCTCATGGCTGTCTTGAACACCTACAACACACCTACAAAATAATTTTCCTCTTCTTCTATTCCTCTTCTCTTTACAAGTTGATTTTCTACACCCTTTCTTATGCAACTCTCAAGATCAACTTGAAAGTTCTTTCTCCAACCTTTCTTCTATTGATTGCTACATTTTTCATAATTAAAGGTTGTATGTTATATATTTTACACCCTTGCAAGCACAAAAAAAAGTGGTACCCAAATTTTCTTTCATTTTCCTTAACTTGACCTCTAAAATTCCTTCACAAAGAATGAAATAAAAACATAGTATTGCTTCCAAAATGTGTTGTTAATGTTTCTTCACTATATAAAATACATTTCTATTGTAGATTCCTTTGGGAAATTAATAAAATACAAAACCAAGTTCTGCTCCTTTGGTAAAGAGTCATTTATTATTATTCCCAAAAATCACTATTTTTGTCCTCCATTTTAAGCACCCAATAAGACAAGAATGAAATTTCAAAGGCCACTTTCCTTATGAAAACTTTTTATCGACATCCAAATTGATAAATTGAAAGCTAATTTTTATTTTGAAGTTCTCTCTACATGAAAATAGGCCCCTTTAACCCTTCAAGCCTTAAAGTTATATAATACGATAATTTTAAAATCACATTAATCACACTGTTTGCCTTTGATTTTTGAATTAAAGTATAAGGATTGATAAATGAAGATTTTATCCTTTAAACACTCCAAAATATTCTCTTGAATCTCAAAGCCACAATAAAATATAAAAATTAAACATGAAAAGATTTATTTTTTGTGGCATAAGATTGCTTGAGAGCCCAGATGCTCCTACATCAAGTAAGAGAATTTTTTAGCATAGGCTCACAAAGTGGAGTTGATTAGTATAAATACTTTCTCATGTTATAAAAAACCCTTGAAAAAGCTCCATCGTTGTGATAGGTGTTGAATATCCAAGATATTGAGAGGGGGGGTGAATCGACATCTTCTTAAATTTTTTGATCATATACCATCCAATTATTCCAATGCATACAAAAAAAAAGATAAGTAAAAGCATTAACAGAACATGAAATCACATAATACATGAACACCAAGATTTTTAGGTGGAAAACCAAAAATGGGAAAAACCATGGTGAGTGTTAGCTCACAATATAGTATAATTGGTTATAAGATATTACAAAATTGGGGTGGCTCACTACCAGGACTCACTTTCCAAATACAAAGGATCACTTCCTACAAAATTACAATGAAAAAATGGCTTGCAACCATAAAATAAACTGATAAAGTACACCTAGTGAGTGATGATTTGGTTCCAATGAAGCTCAGTAAATTGACTTGACACACTTCATCATATTCACTCTTCTTCACATTCACATTCACAACACACTCATCTCACATTCAACTGTCCAATATATAGTTGATATCTTAGCAAGCATCAATTAGGTCAGCCTAATTAGACACACTTCTTATTCACCAAAAATACCAACAGTCAGATACAAGATTTCACAAGATCTTCCCAAATGGAAATACAAATGTCCAAAAAACTACATCATGTCAGTATGGACCTAAGATAGGTCACACATGTATATCCACATAACAAAAATTAATTCACAATTTCACAACTCATCCATTAGGTCAGCCAAGGATAGACCTAATAGAAAAATTGTGATCAATAGAGTAATGTCAATACACCAAGCATCTGAATACATGAGATCTTGAATGTACATGCTCCCAATATCCATAAACCATTTCCCAAAATCACATGCAACAATAATAAACAACAAAAATTTACAAACCAATATACTAGAGGATGTGCCAAAATAACAAAGAATGTAAGAATTATACTGGTTCAGATACCAGACGATAATACCAAAACAAATTTAGACTAAGTCTTGTAGTTGCAACTTATATACCATGGTGACATCAATGACAACACAAAACAAAAAAATGAGATGTCCTTCATTTTTCCAACTATATCCCCCTTTGTCATTGATGACAACATGTTCCAAAAAGAATATTTACAAAACCCCTTATTTACAACACTTCTCCCCCTAACACCAGTATTTCACCATTCTTCACTCCCCCTTTGACATCAAGGAAAAAGGGTGTCCCAAAACTGAAATTGAAATATGAAAAAAGGAAAACAAAGAAACATGCATCAACTAGAGGATGGTGAGCCTTGAAGCTCCTTAAGAATACCTTCCCACACTGATTTACCATTCTCCCAACTATGAAATTCACAGCCATCAACATCTTGTTCAAGGATTCCAACTCAACCAGAGTTTCTTCTGCACCATCTAAAGTAGCAGGAGTCAAATTTATCTTCTCAAGTTTTTCTATTCCTACCAAGGCCTTGCCAACCGAAGTGTATTCCACTCTTATAATGTCACTTAGCTAATCAATTTTTTTGATAATCTCTTCCTTTTGCTTCTGTAAAACAAAGAATTTATCTTTATGCATAGTGATGGAATTCTAGGTTGATCTATCTCTATCTTTGGATATACTATAAGTACCAGAGACATCAGTTAATTGGGAATCAATGGAGTCCATAACAACCTTAATGTTTTGGGTGGCATCCAACCACTTCAAGAAATAAGCAAGAACAACATTTTCTTCTGACTCATAGATCTTCACAGCTTCTAGGTTCTTTTCAACATTTGAGTGTGCAAGAGTACATTTGTCATGCATTGCCAGTAGCCTTTTCTTTGCAAGTTTCTCCTCAACTTCTTGTTTTGTCTTTTCTCCAAGCCCAGAGGTATACTCCTTGAAAGAATCTAACAAAAATCTCAAAATTTCAATAGGAGCGAGGGATGCATCAATAGATGCACTAGGTGTGACCACCTACAATGAATTAAGAGCATCTTCAATGAGTTTTGTTCCTTTTTGATGAATTTCAAGAATCTCCTTCCTTTTGGATGCCTGCAATGCATCTTCTAACACCATTTTATGCACCAAAGACATCTTCTCCATATCTACAAACCCTTAAACCATAGGAAGCTATAGAAGCTCCTGAGGAATTATTAGCTGAAATTTGATTTTCTTGGACCAAAAAACCTTTCAAAACATCATTACCAGAGGACAATTCTTTGAGATCCTTAAGAGATTTACAATTTTCTTTTGAATTTCTTCATTTTTCTCGAGAGATTCCTCATTTTTCTTTTCTTCCTCTCCCTTTTCCTTCCCTTCTTCCTTATTTTCTTCTTCCACTTTCTCTTCTTCTTCTTTCTTTTCTTCCTTTTTATTTTCATCTTTATCTTTTTCCCTATTATCTTCTTCATCATTTCCATATTTTCCATTTTTATTTTCATCTTTATCTTTATCCCTGTTATCTTATGGATTATCTTTTCCTTCTTCTTCACCGCCTTTTCCTTCTTTAGTATTACCTTTTTCACCATTTCCTTTTCCACGTTCAGTGTTCTCTAGAGGAGCATCATTATGTTTTTCAGGCTCAACTTCACCTTCATTTTGTTTCTCACTTTCTAGAGGATCATTTTCACCACTGGCATCATTTTTAACATCAATATCTTCATAAATATTTGCATTACATGTATCAAGAGGAGTATCTTCCTTAGAATTTTCAATAGAAACATCTTCATAAGCCTTAAGCATGCCATATTTATTTGTTGTATCCCATATCACCATTGTTTTCTCCTTCCTTATCTTCTTTATCAACTTTTTATTTCTTGTCGTTAAAATATTTACCCTTTTCTTCATTTGAAACATCTTTGCACAAATATTTTTCAAAGTCTCCAGATCATCTAGGGCTAGGGAAGACCCAATCTTATGAAATGCATCATTCTTGATTTTCTCTTCAAATTCAACATGCTCTGATCTCCTTTTAATTGGGGCTACCCACATATTCTCAGGTACACATCTTTCTTCACATCATCCCACTTAACTTCCAAAAGTTTTCTTATCCTCTTTTCCAAAATTATCATAATATTCTATTGTAGGATTCAATATGTTCTCAAAATGTAACAAAGAATTGAGAGTTTCCTCTAATTTAAAACTGGGACCAGAACTTATTGGATTGTCTTGTTCTTCTCTCTGGTTCACAGAGGCTCCATCAAACACCTTAGACTTCTTCGACTCTGGTTTGGAGTGCACATGAATACCAAATTTCTACTCTTCCTCATAATCAAAGGATGATACAACATGCACTCTATTAGAACCAAAAACTTCCTTAGAAGCACCTTCACCAGAGGATATACTTTGTCTTCTTTTCCTCACTAATTTTGTAGCAGGATCCTCTTCCTCTTCATCCTGATCATCTGTGACACTAAGGTTTTTCTCCCTTGTAGCTTTCTCTTTCTTTCCTCTTTTTCCAGGGGCCATCAGAGGAGTTTCTTTCCTCTCCCTATATCTAGTAGTAGGTGCAGAGGAAAATGAGCCTTTACCTTTATCAGTGGTACTGGGTTCAACTTTACTGTAGGGGCTGTAGAGGATTTAGTAGGAGTAGTCTTGTTGGATCTGCTTAGACCAAATGATTATGCCTCCAACTATTCTCCCTTAGCCCTTCCAAGAGAAATATGATCATCAGTGAATCTAACATATTTATTCTTCTTTTCCACTCTCTTTCAGATTATTGGCTTCTGATGCTCCATGTGGATCTCCATAGACTTTTCTGCATAAGTACCAATTTTGGGTTCATTGGAATCCTTCAAATTTTTTAGCAACATTTGTACATAACCCTCAGCTTCATCCTCTGTAATTTCATATCCCAATGGATGAATCCATATAGTTTGGGGTTCTACTACTTCAATCATGCATTCATTAGAGGAAACATGGAATATGATGTCATCTTTGTATTTCTCAAAAAATTTCCTTGGAATCCTATCTCTCTCATTCATGTTGCTCTTAAATACAACAAAGAATGTTGTTAGAGCATTTTCTCGAGTCTTCAAATCACCCAGACTATGCATATAATCAAAAATTTGATGTGCCACTACTCTGGATGAGTCCCAAAACACTTCATCATTCTTTCCAATAAGTCTCTTCATGAAATAGAACAATAGAAATACAATCAATGAACCAAATTTGAAAGAATACTTCCTTTCCTTGGCCATTCTCAATTTCCCAAGCAGTTGTAGCCAGAGAAGTTCGTGCATAAATCATAGTCTGCATCATTGGCTACCATATCAAAACTAGTATAAATAGATGTGATTGAAAGAAAATTTTCTCTGTTGGTGAAGTATATTTTGTGACCAATCATGATAGGTGCATACTTCACAACCGAATTAGTGATAGATTTTGTCGTTAAGGCTCTCTTGTCATATGTGATTCCTATGAATTCAATTACCACCTCATTCTTCATGGCTTTCAATACAGGTGCTGGTCCTTTATTCGAGAGGCTAGTAACAACCTTAATCACTTCCTTAGTTATTAGGTGCAATTGACCAGTCCACAAGAATTTATCATGTATTCTGCTTAGGACTGGCTTCACAAATCCATCATCAAAACTAAACTTAGGAAAGTTGTTCCATATGTCTAACCTCTTCACAACCAGGTTTTATTATTTAGGTTTTATCAAGAAATTATCTCCAATAGGCTCATTATGCCAAATGTCAATCAATATGGTGTGATTTAATTCCTCAGTCTTTACTCAAATATACATTCTTGTGTCCTCGGTCGACATAAATCCATGAGGGATTGATGAGAAGGCACCCATAGGGTCATCTTCGAAAACCTTTGAGGAATATTTCCTATAGGATGGTCTCAGTCTCTCTAATACTTTAATGACTATAGGGGTATCCATTCTTCCAATTTTGAATTGAAACAACTTAAAGAACATAAACCCACAATTGCACAAAAAATTAAAATACATCTTTCTTCACGATCAACCAAAACTAGGGTTTACATGACTCGAACATCAAATCACCTCAAGAACACTCCAAAAATCTCTTCAATTTCTTCAAATGCACGAGTGATCAAAATTCCTTACACATTTTCATTATAAAACAACAATCTGCCCTAATTGACATTAAATATGACAAATTTCAAAATCTACTAAAAAATATTCTTCTATGCTCAGAAAAACCCTAATTTGCTCCGCAAACAATTATTCCTTCATACTTTCTTCTAGTTCCACTTGCATAACCTCTAGCTTATCATTCCTCACAACATATCTTCATGCCAAGGAATGACATGCCAAACATCAATGGGGTCAAGTGATTTTCTATTAAAGCTCCCCCTAAGACCTTGTTGAGTCTAGTTCCCAGAGGAATTGTCTATAGATGAGGGCATAAACACATCTATCATCTCAGTCTCTTCTTTCTTGCTCCAAATCTTATTCATTTCTTGTGTAATCTCATCTTAGTCAACCTTCTTTGCAGATTCATTCTTTTCTACTAGTTTGGTCTCTTTACCCTTCTTTCTTCTACAAATTCTCGAGATATGTCCTGGTTTGTTGTAATTATAGTAGACAACATTTCTCTGGTTAGTCTAACTTCCATTGACTCTTGTTCTACACTGATTAGCTTTGTGTACATACTTGTTACAAGCATAAAAATAGCCATTAAAGGATTGATTCACTCTTTCTCCATTAAACTAATTGATCATCAATGTTCTGCATTCACTTACCCTATTTCCAATTCTTTTTCAATCAAAACATTGACCAGTGAAGGGACTAGGAAATTGATTCATCCTACTCCTACATTCTATTTCCTTGTGACCAAATTTGTTGCATGAAAAATGAGTGCCATTAAAAGATGAATACCTTTGTGCATTAGGTTGTCTCACAGGTGGTCTCCTAGAAAATTTCCTTGAATTTCCTTTTTGATTTCCCTTATTTCGAGTCTTCTCATTATCCTTAGAGTTTTCACCTCCTTCCATTCCCAAGACACCTTTGTCTTTACTCAATTTCTATCCTGAAAGAAATTCATCGAGCTTGTCTAAGCTAGATTTGAAATTGTTTTCATAGAGTTTTTCCTTCTCCAGATCCACTTTCAGGTTTACCACTTCTTGTTCAAGCTTGGTTCATTCATTATCCTTTCTTTGTACCAATTTTTTTAGACATTCTTCAATTCTTTTCTTCTCCTCTACTCACACTTTCAAACCATTAACTTTTCCATTAGCCTACTTCAACTGATCAGTTACTTCCCTATGCCTTTCTTTGAACTTTTTTAATTGCTCTTTTAATATCTAGACACATTCATTTGCATCTTCAAGATTTTATTTCAACTCCTTATTTTCACTTTCAAATTTATCAAGATCTTCAAGTGTATTCCAAATTTATTCTTTATCATTCATTTATTCCATCTTCAAGATCTACCTCAAGCTATTAGGATTTTTTGGAGGAACCAATCTCTGATACCAATTGTTGAATATCCAAGATACTGAGAGGGGGGGTGAATCAGTATCTTCTTGAATTTTCTGATCATATACCATCTAATTATTCCAATGCATACAAAATCAAAGATAAGTAAAAGCATTAACAGAACATGAAACCATAGAAGACATGAACACTAGTATTTTTACGTGGAAAACCTAAAATGGGAAAACCATAGTGAGTGTTAGCTCACAATATAGTATAACAGGTTATAAGATATTACAAAATTGGGATGACTCATTTCTAGGACTCACTATCCAAATACAAAGGCTCATTTCCTATAGAATTACAATGACAAAATGGCTTACAACTAGAAAATGAACGGATAAAGTACAACTAGTGAGTGTTGATTTAGTTCCAATGAAGCTCAGTGATGAGCCTAAAATGTGCTCATAGTTTGGATGTTATGATAAACTTTTAATGCCTTTATTTTTGTTATTTATGGTTGTTTAAAACTCTTTTGAAACCTTTTATGGGGATATCCTATAGCAAAATACTTTCATATTCCTGCAGCTTATTGTGTTGACTTGATTACATTTATTGCCCCATTGACTCCCTAAATGACTGGTATATCGCATACAGTTTTTGAATGATGAAATAGATTTAAATGTGTGATTAATGAATAGATATCGTGTATGTGCCATATGCCTTTTCTTTCGCATCTGTTACCTTTTGTTTCGCAGGTTGTTGAAGAATAATCGAGTCAAGCGCAGCCAATCTTCGCCTTGCAGTAAAGTCCATTTCTTGCATGACTTCGAGGAAGCTTCGACAAAGACTCTTTGACTGAAACCGTTGGGAAATATTTTTAATGATACTCAATCTAGAAAGAGTGGAGCGCTAGATTCTCTCTGGATTGGGTTAAACGCATAAATTCATTTATGAAGTTTGTTCTTTGATTTTGGGATACACTTTACTTTCACGTCTTTCTTTGATAGGGTTAGTTAGTTAGTTGCTCTCCTGATTTTAAATAAAGTACTCCTGCGCGAGTGAGAAGGGAGATGATAGTTAGAGTAAGATAGAAAGAGAGTAGCAAATATCATGTAAGAGTCACTATGATAATGAAAAGAAGAATCTGTTTGACAAGAGATAGAGTTTGTTGTTAGTTTCCATATCAACAAAACAATGTATATCATTTTGTTTTCATGAATAAAGTTTAATGAAGTTCTGAATTCAGCACCTGCATAATTAGTAGATGCTTGCTAAGGGGGCCCACTTAGTAAGTATCTGTAGCTAGTTAGTTAGTCATTCTTTTCTGTTGATCTTCAATTAGCTTTCATCTTTGAAGTTTTCATACAAACTCAGTCTTGTAATGCTCCTGCAGTATAGGGAATCCATCCCTGTGCCTGTTCCTACAGCATAAGGCCAGTTCATAGTTTGTGTTTTAGTCATAGTTGTTATGGTTTCTATTTTAATCAAATCATAGTTGAGTTAAAGAACTTTGCATTACCTTCCTGTGGCATAGATAGAATTCCTTTCTAGTATTTATTTCTGCTAAGATTTGACCGAAACTAGTTCCTAGTGCATATATTTTTTTACGCCATTTAAAGTATACGTCCCCTGGTTTGACAAGTAAATGAACATCCACAGAGAGATATTAGTCACCTGTCAGAATGTCTAATTCCCAGGAAAGGTTTTACTATGATTTTCATATCCTTTTATGGGCGTGACCATTTTTGGCACCGTTGCTGGGGATGGCGTCCAGCTAGGAGTTTATCAGAAGTCATTTTTAGCATTAGTTTAGTTTGTTAGTAAAAAATTTTCTAAATCTTTCAAGACACTATTCACCATATTGCATGCATAGAAGAAGAAGAGACGCACTGGGAAGGTTCATCCCTGAAAACCTGTTTGTTGAACTACCATTTGACCCAACTGACAACGAACCTGAGGAAAATCCATTCGCTCTGTTATTCCAGCAAGCAAACATGGCAAATAACCCACCTAATAATCCACCTCCTAATTTTGAGTTTCCTATTGTTCCCCAACGAGATACTGACAATCTTAAGAATATACCTTCGTCACTACTTCCAAAATTCTATGGCCTGGTCACAGAGGACCCAAAAACTTTTTTGTTTGAATTTGATGTCCTCTGTTGTAGTTATGACTACAACATAGACGCTCATAAACTAAAGCTATTTCCTTCCACCTTGAAGGAGGGAGCTCTCAGATGGTTCATGCACCTGGGAAGAGGTGTCATTGATAGTTGGGCGGCCATGCAGATGAAATTCCTTAAAAAGTATAAGGAATACTATAAGAGTGTTAGCAAAGGTGATGACATATTCTGAATTTAGCAGAAGGACAATGAAAGTTTGGAAGATTATATTTCCAGATTTTTTTTTCACTAAAGAAGAACTCAAACCATACTCTCAACGAGGACTCTCAGAAACTACTCTTTCTAAAGGGAATCAGTGATGCTTGTATAGACGCCCTAGACCTAATGGGAGGAGGTGATATAACCCAACTGCCTTGGGATGATATAAAGAAAATATCTCTTAACTACTCTCGAGCAATAGTTAAGAAAGGTCGAGGTCATCATGCTACAGTGGGGAAGTCTTCTTCTGGTGGAGTTTCCTGGATGGAGATAACAAATTTTCTATATGAATTCAAGTAGGACATCATTAATAATATGGCTACACAACTGGACACTATGCAAGCTCGGAGGAAACATGAGGAAGCTGAGGCAGTTTTGGCTGAGTTCTGTCCATACTGCAGATAGAAGAAGCGTGATTGCAGATGCAAGATGGTGGCTAATTTGAAAGCTAGGAAACTACCTACTGACTTCAAGCCAGTAGAAGGTGATGATAATTAAGTGTTATTTGTTGCACAAAGGAGACCATGGGCCCAAAGGCAAGGTATGCCTCAAGATCCTTTAACTTTTGGTCATCCTTATTCTAGCTATAATAACCAATGACAACATGCATATGGACCACCACCACCCTGGAATCCACCTCAACCAAGTTGGCCTAATTATCAGAACCCGCAATGGAAATCTCCTCAAGGAGGTTGGCAACAGCCACAAGGGCAATGGACCCCACCTTCAGGAAATTGGCAGCAAAATCCTCAATGGAGAGGCCATCAACAATGGCAAAACCAGTTCCCTGGATTCCTGGAGCTTCCACAGCCACAACCATAGGCCCTCATGCCACCTCCTGCAGCAACTACCACAAATCCTTGACCTCCAAAACAAACTCCTATGCCTGCCCAGCTATTGCCAAATCCCAATAATAAGTAGCAGCAGCAGCCACAACAGCTTGCGTATCTTGCCGAAGCCAACCAATATCAAGCTTATGCCTTAAATGTTAATGACATCTATTTGAGGTCTGGAACCATTTTACCTGCTCCAAAACCGCTTCTGATTACTAAAATACCAGATTCTCCCCTTGAAGAATCTACTGCACCTGCTGTTCCTGCTGAGCATATGCCCATAACTGATATGGTTTCTAAGGAGCCTATTTTGAAAAATCAAGACAACCCACCTTTTCCTCAGAGGTTGCAAAGTACTGCATCTAAATCCATGGAAGAACCCACTTTTGACATTCTGAATCAACTCAAGAATGTACAAATTCAAATCCCTTTATTTCAGGCTATTAAAGATGTTTCCATCTTTGGAAGAGCTATTAAAGAGGCATGTTTGAAGAAGCCTGGATGAAAAAAAAAAATCCTTAAACAATTCATGTCTTAGGGAAATTGACTGATATAATGTTGGGAAATGTAGTCATCCCAAAGTATATTGACCCTGGAAGTCCTGTAGTGCAGATACATATAAATGGCCAAATTGTAAAAAATATTTTGATTGATTTAGGTGCTGCCATTAATATCATGACAAAGCATACTATGGACTCCTTGAATATTTCAAACATTAGGTCTACACCCACAGTTCTACAGCTTGCAGATAGCTCCATAGTTAAACTTGATGGGATAGTGGAAGATGTAATTATCACTCTTGAATCTTGGGAGTATCTAGCTGATTTTACAATATTATCAATTAAGGCAACTTTAGGAGGGTATCCAGTTATCCTTGGTAGACCATGGTTAGAAACTGTTGATGCTTTTATAGGATGCCACTCTGGAGATATGACTATTTCTGATGGACAGTCCACAAAAAAATTGGCTTTGTATCCGCCTGCTAGACCTCAACCAGATTTGTCCCAACCTGTTTGGCCAGATATGGGGGAAGAAACTGAAGAAGCCAATTCCTTGACTCAATTAATGATGCTTCAAAATGATCCATTCTCACAACTTCAGAGTGAGGATGCTTTGCTTTTTCAAATTCTATAGTACAACTCTGATACGGGTAGTTCATCTAATCCAAATAGTACCCATGTACAATATTTCCTGTAGCAACCATATTCTAAAAGTTCACTGCCTAAACTTCCAATGATTTTTCATAATTTGCTTCCACAAGAGGTACAAACATCACCTATAGATTCTATGAGTAATCTCACAAAGCAGATAGAATTGTCTCCAGGTCATTGTTTGAATGTCAATAGCAAGCTGTCACAATCTTAAGAGGCTGTCTTATTAAACATGCTACAAGAACATGATAAAGCTTTTACATGGGAATATGGGGACATGCAAGGAATAGATCCTCAAGTTTGTACTCATAGGATATATAACAAAGAATATTGTTCACCAATTAGACAACCTCAAAGAAGAGTCAATCCAGCACTTAGAGAAATAGTTAAAAGTGAGCTTCAAAAGTTGCTTGATGCTGATTTTATTTATCCAATCTCTGACAGTCAATGGGTTTCTCCACTAGTCATTGTCCCCAAGAAAGGTGGAAAATGGAGAGTGTGTGTAGCTTACAGAGAGTTGAACAGTGCCACTAAAAAAGATCACTTTCCACTACCTTTTGTAGACCAAGTACTAGACTCACTATCTGGAAAAATATATTTTTCTTTTTTGGTTGGTTATAGTGGGTACAGTCAGATAAAAATTGCCCCTGAAGATCAAGATAAGACCACTTTTACTTTTCCATGGGGAACATTTGTTTATTCGGTCTTGCCTTTTGGTCTATGCAATGCGCCAACAACATTTCAAAGAGCAGTAATTAGTATCTTTGCTGATATATCTCATGACTGTATGGAGATTTATATGGATGATTTCACTACCTATGGAGTCACATTTGAAGAAGCATTGGTGAATTTAGAAAATGTATTGAAAAGGTGCAGAGAGCAAAATTTGTCTCTAAATAGTGAAAAATGTTTTCTAATGATAGAAGAAGGTATTGTTCTAGGTCATCATGTTTCAAAGAATGGAATTCAGGTCGACCCTGTTAAAATTGAAGTTATTCAGAATTTACAAACTCCTGCAAAACAAAAAGATGTCAGAAGTTTTCTTGGCCATGCAGGGTATTATAGAAGGTTTGTAAAAGACTTCAATTAAATTTCCAGTCCACTTTATGCCTTGTTAACTAAGGATTCTCAATTCGAGTAGACAGAGGCTTGTGAAAAATCTTTCCTACAACTAAAGGACTTGCTTACTAAAGCCCCTATTCTTCAAGGTCCAAAATATAATTTTCCTTTTCACATACATGCTGATACCTCTAATTTTGGTATAGGAGCAGTTCTAAGTCAAAAAGAAAATTCAATTGAGCATGCTATTTACTTTATCAGCAAGAACTTTCAAGGTCCTGAGCTCAACTATACTGTTATAGAAAAGGAATTGCTTGCAGTAGTATATGCTTTGAATAAATTTAGGCATTATATCACAGGTTATCAGATATTCATCCATATTGACCATGCAACAATCAAGTATCTGATGAAAAAACCTGCCATCTCTGGTAGGTTGGCACGATGGCTCCTGTTGTTACAAGAATTTGACATTACAATAATTGACAAACCAGGAAGAGCTAATGTTGTAGCTGACTTTTTATCAAGACTTCAATCAGCTGCACCTGTTGAACACGAGGTCATTGATGATAGGTTTCTAGATGAACACTTATTTTCTATTGCTGCACATACACCATAGTATGCAGACATTGCTAATTATCTACCAGCAAACAGAATACCAGCCCACTTTTCTCTAAAAGAAAATAAATTGTTAATAGAGAAAAGTTTTGACTTTTCCTGGATTGCAAATTGTTTGTTTTATACTAGACCTGATCAAGTAATGCGACGATGTGTATGAAAAGATGAGACTTATGATATCTTGCATGCTTGCCATGATGAACCATGTGGGGGACATTTTGCAGCAAAAATAACATCAATGAAGGTTCTTACAAAAGGGTACTACTGGCCAACATTACATAATGATGCTGTGGCCTATATAAGGAAATGTGATAGATGCCAGCGTATGGGAAGACCAACTAAGTCAGATGAAATGCCACTATATTCGCAGGTAATAGTCACCCCTTTTGATAAATGGGGGATGGATTTTGTGGGACCAATTGATCCACCATCAAATGGAAGTCATACATTCTAGTTTGCACGGACTATGTCACAAAATGGGTTGAAGTAAAAGCTATGACTCATGCTCGGGATAACAAAGTTGCTGAGTTTTTGTATGAACAAGTTTTCACTGGATTTGGAGTTCCCAGAGAGCTTGTAACTAATCAGGGAGCTTAGTTTATGTCGAATCTGATCACTGCACTAATGAATGACTATAAAATCAAACATAAGAAGTCCAGCCCCTATCACTCTCAAGCCAATGGTCAGTGGAGGTTACAAACAGGGAAATTGAAGCGATCCTAACAAAGACAGTGCAAATCATAGAAAATATTGGAGCAATAGACTTCCTGAAGTAGTTTGGGCCTACAGAACTACATGGAAGACAACAACTGGGTTTACACCTTTTGAGCTGCTTTATGGGAAAACAACCATGTTACCCATAGAATTTGAGCACAAAACTTTGAGGATAGCTCTTGAACTCAATATGGACATATCTGAAGCACAAAGGACCATCTTCTACAGCTAAATGCTTTGGACGAAATGAGAAAAGCTGCCCTGCAGCACACATAAATAGTCCAACAACAAAGGAAGAAATGACATGATCAACACATCAAAACCAGAAATTTTTTTTGGTGATTGGGCTTTGTTATATGATTCCAGATATCAAGAAAACCAGGGTAAGCTCACAACATGCTAGCTTGGCCCCTATGAAGTTGAAAATGTGTTCAACAACGGAGCTGTACAGCTGGTGACAATTGATCCAGTCTGTTTCAAATTGCTAGTTAATGGCCACTAACTCTGGTTGTACCATAAACCAGTCTCAAAGGAAGAATTCATGCAATAGTTCATTCCGGTTCTTCCCGCTACTCATCCTGTAGCCGAAGGCTTTAGCCTTTCTCCTGTAGCTTTACCGTAATTTTTTAAAAAAATATGTCCATAATAAAGGTTTTATTTTTAAAAGAAAACCCCTTTTTCTTCATTCTCATTTATCGCCCCCATCTCACTTCTTTATCTTCCATCCATCCATCCCATCCATCCATTCCATTTATTTCATCCGTCTGCATCACCCTTAATTAAGATATCTTTCCCAACTGTCAATTCATGTAGATGCCATCATCTTTCTTCACACGTACGTGCAATTATCAAAGGTATGACATATCTTTTCTTATCACATATTTGATTTATTTTATTCTATTCATTTACTACTATGACAGTACTAGTCATTATTACTTGATCTTCGCCTGTTCTTTAGTACATGTGAGGACACATGTCATACTCTAAGTAGGGGGCAGGGTAATCCACCTTTTAAAACCTATCTTTTTGCCGCTGCCATAACTGCACAAATAACCTTTCTTTAATACTTTTCTAGTACTTTCCAAATATGATCACATGTCCTTTATTGCATGTTTTTCTTGTAAATTACGATTAAGACTGCTTGTTCAAAAAGTTCATTTTTGGAAAAGAAAGAAATGTGATGGCACGACAGAAGAAAAACTAGAGCAGAAACGAAAACAAAGAATTTGAATCTTCAGCAAAAAATTTAGTTCAGCTAAGGGAAAACTATAAATATGGGTGGTCAGCTAGTGCGACATGAGCCTATAGCTCATGAATTATTATTGCAAAATCCGCAAACAGTCCATGCATTCAACTTCTGTGGCTGGTGAAACTATTTCTTGAGTTTAAATGCTTTTGATGAGGAGGCTTCTAGAGAATTTTTGAGAACCCTTTCTAAAGGAGAAGCTACTGTATGGGGTCTAACGATTGTTGCAACTAAAGACAGAATTGTTGAAGTAACCGGGCTTCCAGCTGTTGGAGAAAAATTTTCTTTAGATGCTGCCGCTGCAAGGGCTGAGTTTTCAATGCCCACTAATGGACCTTTAGAAGTCTCCAAGCAAGGATGCAAGCGCATATCGTTGTCTCCTCCTTATTCAGAGTATGTTACTTACATAATCAGGTATTTAACTTGTGAAGGTTGTTTCTCCTACCTAGATTCTTATAATTTCAAATTATTAAGTCATATGAGGCATGGGTTAGTTGTAAATGTTTAGAATTTCCTGTTAAAATTTTTAGAACAAAGTACCCATGGAACCCAATAGGGAAAAGGTAATTCTGTTGCTCAACATGGCCTTATCAAATTACTGATTGAGCGCTCTTTGAGAGATGTCTCACCTCTTTTCTAGCAACAATTCGTTGCCCAAAAGAGCTTGCAAATTCCACAACCTCCTAGGGTACTTACCCCACGACCTCAGAAAAAGAAGAAAGAAATTGTGTCTACCAGTAGAACAGGGCAAGGGTCATCCGTTCCTATAGCACCTAGTCCTGCAGCTCCCCCACTAGAATCCTCTGCTCGGGTACAAACTAGGTCTGCCACTAGGAAAGAGAAGGGAAAAACAAAGGCAGGTGAGTCATCTGGGACTGAACAAACCCCAAAGTCTGACCCTCATTCTTGGAAAAGGCAATGCTCTTCTCCTGCAGCACCTTCCTCTGCAGCCATCTCTCCTACAACAACACCTATTGTTAACACCAGTTTACCATCATCCTATGGTAGGGCAGAACCCTCTAAGCAGACCAAAAAGAGGAAGGCTACCAGAACACCTCCTGCAGCCGCATCAGTGCCAAGAAGAGTTTCCACAAGAAAACAATCTAAGACCTCCCCTGCTTCACCTCAACCAGAGGTTATTGCAATTTTAGAAGGGTCTATTGAGTCTGAATTTAATGTTTCTCAGAATGTGTCCGAGAATGCTACTCAGAGTTCATTCGTTCTTGAAGAGGAACAAGTCGAGATAAAAGAAACAGGGCATAATGAACAAGGGTTACCAAATCTTGATGACTTGGCTACCACTGCTATGCAGTTTTCAGAGGAAGCACAGACTTCTCCACCACAGCAACAAGAAGAATTTATCTTGCAGCAAGAGCAAGAACAAACTAAACAATTGAATGTGCCTAGTGAAGCTGTATTTCACCCTGCAACTTGTAAAGCCATTGTCGTTTATAAGAAGACATTTTTAATTGAGTTTTTGGAATATGTCAAAGCTAACTAGGAACTAGTTACATTGCAAACCCTGACTTTCTGACACATAGCCCAGACTGACATGCAACAAAGTCTATGGGAAGTAGAAAGAAAGAAATTGAAAGAGGAAATTGAAAGTCAGAAATAGGAAATTGCTGAGTTGAAAGCAAAAATGGATGAAATGGTAAAAGTAACTGGTCAGATTATGGAATGCAGACAACCACCCAGAGTTTATGCTCTGTACCTTAAAAAATAGTTCTTATGGTTCCAACTGATGAGAATTTCCAGAAACCAAGATCCTATACTTCATACTGCCAAAGAATTTTACGAAGTATACCAGGTAGCCCCTAGTTGGTTAAGAAATTCTCTGTGTGAATTCTATTTACATGGCTTTTTAATTCCATTTGAAACAGAATGAAATCCTCTTCTGTATATTGAAGATATCCATTTGAGATCATTTATGTCATAGGCAGCAAATGAGGCAAATTATAGCAGGCAGTGGGAAACATATGAGGAAGCTGAGAAAACTGAGTCTGTTCCATTACGCTCTCAAATTTCAAACCCCCATGCAATGTTGAAAGACTGGTTTGCTCTGACATATGGCATTAATAATGTTACAGCCAGAGAGAAAATATTTGATATTAGGAAACAGGTATATGATGAATTTCAGGCACAACCATATTTGTTTTGGAGACTGGCATACACCAGAAGTGAGAAAAGGTGGGAAAGATTAACTATTGGGCTAAGAAGATCAGAACCACACAGTCCCCTAAATTTCACAGCAGCTCTCAAATGATCAAGCAGATATATACAATTGAGACTTTAAACAAGATTTGAACTATGGTTGCCATTGACATTCAGACCCCCTGTGCTAATGTGGCCCCTCTATCCTCACTAGGCTACAAATCTTAATGATGATTTAGAAGACCGAAGGTATGAAAGGTGCCAGGCTTTCAGAGGATTTTATTACAGGTTTGGAAATCCATTTCATAGTCATGCAACAACCACTAACTTCAGAGAAACCACCAGGAAAGTTAATGCTGGAGGACTAGCATTGGGCTAAGTAGGGGGTAGTGATGAGCCTAAAATGTGCTCATATTTTGGATGTTATGATAAACTTTTAATGCCTTTATTTTTGTTATTTGTGGTTGTTTAAAACTCTTTTGAAACCTTTTATGGGGATATCTTGTAGCAAAATACTTTCATATTCCTACAGCCTATTGTGTTGACTTATTACATTTATTGCCCCATTGACTCCCTAAATGACTAGTATATCGCATACAGTTTTTGAATGATGAAATAGATTTAAATGTGTGATTAATGAACATATATCATGTATGTGCCATACACCTTTTCTTTCACATCTGTTACCTTTTGTTTGGCAGGTTGTTGAAGAATGATCGAGTCAAGTGCAGCCGACCTCGGCCTTGTAGTAAATTCCATTTCCTGCATGACTTCGAGGAAGCTCCGGCGAAGACTCTTTGACCGAAACCATTGGGAAAGATTTTTAATGATAGTCAATCTGAAAAGAGTGGAGCGCTAGATTCTCTTCGGATCGGGTTAAACGCATAAATTCCTTTATGAAGTTTGTTCCTTGATTCTGGGATACACTTTACTTCCATGTCTTTCTTTGATAGGGTTAGTTAGTTAGTTGCTCTCCTGATTTTAAATAAAGTACTCCTCTTGCACGAGTGAGAAGGGAGATGATAGTTAGAGTAAGATAGAAACAGAGTACCAGATATCATGTAAGAGTCGGTATGATAATGAAAAGCATAATCTGTTTGACAAGAGACAGAGTTTGTTGTTAGTTTCCATATCAACAAAACAATGTATATCATTTTGTTTTCATGAATAAAGTTTAATGAAGTTCTGAGTTCAACACCTACGTAATCAGTAGATGCTTGCTAAGGGGGCCCACTTAGTAAGTATCTGTAGCTAGTTAGTTAGTCGTTCTTTTCTGTTGATCTTCAGTTAGCTTTCATCTTTGAAGTTTTCATACAAACTTAGTCTTGTAATGCTCCTACAACATAGGGAATCCATCCCTGTGCCTGTTCCTGCAGCATAAGGCTAGTTCATAGTTTGTGTTTCAATCGTAGTTGTTATGGTTTCTATTTTAATCAAATCATAGTTGAGTTAAAGAACTTTGCATTACCTTCCTGTGGTGTAGATAGAATTCCTTTCCAGTATTTATTTCTGCTAATATTTGACTGAAACTAGTTCCTAGTGCATATATTTTGCCACGCCATTTAAAGTATACATCCCCTAGTTTAACAAGTAAATGAACATCCACAGAGAGATATTATTCACCTGTCGGAATGTCCAATTCCCAGGAAAAGGTTTTACTGTGATTTTCATATCCTTTTGTGGGCGCGACCACTTAGTAAACTGACTTGACCCACTTCATCATATTTTCTCTTCTTCATATTCACATTCACAACACACTCATCTCACATTCAACTATCCAATATATATATATATTTGATCTCTTTGTAAGCATCGATTAGGTCAACCTAATTAGATGCACTTCTTATTCACCAGAAATACCAACTGTCAGCTACAAGATTTCACAAAATATTTCCAAATGGTAATCCAAATGTACAACATGCTACGTCATGTCAGTATGGACCTAAGATAGGTCACACATATATCTGCATAACAAAAATTAATTCACCATTTCACAACTCATCCATTAGGTCTGCCAAGGATAGACCTAATAGAAAAATTGCAATCAAAAGAGTAATTCCGATACACCATACGAGCATCTTAATATGTGAGATCTTGAATGTACATGCTCTCAACATCCATAAACCATTTGCCAAAACTACATGCAACAATAATCAATAGCAAACAATTGTAGACCAAGATACTAGAGGATGTGCCAAAATACTGAAGAATGTAAGAATTATACTAGTTTAGATGCCAGAACATAATACCAGAACAAATTTAGACTAAGTCTTGCAGTTGTAACTCATATATCATGGTGACATCAATGACAACACAAAACAACAAAATGAGTTTTCCTTCATTTTTCCAACAATAAGTGCATCAAAATCAATTTTTTTTTCCTCTTCTAACATATTTTTAGAACACACACCATTTTCCTCCAACAAATATACATCCTCTTCCTCCTTTCTCTCATGGATGTATTTCCACCATGAACTTCCCTTCTCTTCCAAATAATTTTTTTTATACTCTCATCATTTGTGGGGTTCAACACGGCATTATCCAGCCTCCTCCACCAAACAATCTCTCCATTCTCCTCTTTCATGGGTTTTGATCCACCGCAAACCAACCAAATCCACCAAGTTTCACCCACAACATTCTTTTTTAGATTCTGCATTTACATATGTACTATCCACACAACAATATACAACTACATCCTCTATTTTTATCTTTCCAAATAAAGGTAAAATAAACTCAAAATTTTCTATATTTACCTCATTCTCTTTTGTTTCCCCAACATATTTTTCTTCATCCTTCACTCCAAAATTTATGTTCTCACCTCCAATGAGAATTTTTTCAAGCGACTCTTATTTCATTGAAAGTAAATCCTCTTTACCCTTTTTATTTGTTATAACCTTCTTAAGCTCTACCACTGCAATGCCATATTCATCTATAACAACTGCTACACTTTCTTCAGCTACAAATTATTATTTTATCTTCCTTATCTCCTCTCTTAATAGGAGATCTTCTCCTTCCTCATAATCAAATCATCATATTTAGGACACCCAAAGTCTATCTTATCAAATTTTGCTGCAATATCTTCTTTTGCACATACAATCTCCTCATTCTCCACCATTATGACTTCAAAGAGATGCATTTTAACTACATTCTCAAGTTCATTTGACACCTCTCATTCAAAGAATCTTTTTATTCTTCTCATCTCCTCTTTCAGTAGGAAATCATCCTCATCTTCATCAAATCTAGGACTCTTTAAGTCCTCTTGAATTTCATCCTTTTCTAGCTCAACGTGTGAGGCACTTTCACCTCCTTCATAATCTCTACTTACATTAGTTAACTACTGACTCACATTGACCATTTTCTTCTCTCTTCTCTCTTCTTTTTGTTTCATCTCCTTATTTGCACCTGTGTGGGCTACTCTCACATATTTCTTCTATCCAAGGGTTGCAACTATCCTCTTTCAAGGGAATTTTCTTCTTCCCATATCTCTTCCAATATTCTCTCTTCCTCTTCAATCTTCTTTTCCAATTTGGCCTGGATCATTTTCAATTCTTCATAGAGATTTTTTATTTTCCACTTCTCAATATTTTTCAAAAAATAAAATTATCAAGGGTCTTCTCATGACCCATCTCATCATCCCACTTGAACACAGTGTTGCAAGTATGAGCAAGTTTGGTGGTGTTTTCATTAATGTTGTCATTGATGTCAACACAGTTTAGTATGTTGTAGATTGTATATGTATAGTTGAGATGCTTTTAGGATATTCTGAGTACATGGACCTATCTTCATGATGTTGCAGATGTGCTAAAATTATGAGTCTCCAAGTGCTTTTGAGAAAATTAATAAAGAAGAGAAGTCAGAGTTATGAATGCATTTAGAATGTGCTCCACATGAAGGAACACAAAGGCCACTGAGAGGGGGGTTGAATCAGTGGACTACAAATTTTAACTTTCTATGCAATATGATAGAAAATGCAGAAAAACATGAACTAAGAGCAAAAGAAAGGAAACTAAACCAAACACACAAAATGCATCCCACAACACAAGATATACGAGGAAAACCCAAGAGGGGAAAAAACCTTGGAGAGAATAGCTGTTGGAGGCTACTGCTCCAAACTAGCCTCACAATGAAAATGATTCCTAAATACAATTTATGGAAACCAACCCAATGGAACACCAATTCTAGGTTTATGAGCACCAACTCAAAGGAGCCCCTACCCTTAATCTGAGCACCCACTCAGATGATTATACAATGAGAGATTTTTTATTACAAATTTAGTATCATGTTACAAATAAAGTTTTGTAACTCAAATAGATTTCCACACTTATGTTAACTTGCTTTCCTCAAACAAATTCCATTCTTTTATCACCAAATCACTCTTGCAAGTATTCTTGCACTTACTCTACAAGAATCTATAATTTGCATCTACACAACAGGTCTTTGTGAAACTAACATATGACTTCCCACACTTCTATAGTAAATAAAAACATACTACACTCAAAAATATGCATACTCTATTTTTACAGAGTCATCTAATCTCTTTACACCCTTCTCCATTCTCCACTCGTACCCTCACTCTCTCACTACTCTAAAAATTTCATCATGTACACCTATCAGCAATGAACGACAAATTTTTTTATGTACTACTCCTGTAGATCAAAGAAAAATTTGTAGCCCTAATCTTCAAACAAGTATTTCTACAATTTTCTATCAGTAACTTTCTGTAGCAATCTTCTACAAATTTCTGATATTTTCCTGTAGCAAATTTTTGCAGAATATTAATAAACTTAAATCTTATTCTCCTTATGTTATTCCATCTACAAGTATTTAATGCTCTTCTTGAGAAACTAAAAGATTCGATGCTACTACTTCTTTTTAAATTGGTTGCCATGAATTAAAAATTCCTTTTCTTATTTTTAATCAAAAGAAAATATCAAATTTTGTTTGCATAGATTTTCCCAATTTAATATGTAGCTTACAAATCTGATTTCTAATATGTAAATAAATAGAAAACTCTATCTAGGGCATCTACAAGAGGTATGAAATCTAGACAAAGAGATTTAAAAATATTTTCATTCAATTGCTGCTACAAAAGCTTTGCCGCCAAGTAAGGAATAAAATCATATTTCATTTAAACCATTTCAATGTAGCTCAAAATCAAGGAAAGAAGATTTTTTAAAAATAAAAAATATGATATAACCACCTCCTATAGTGAGGTGTTGAATTAGGGGTTAAACCACCCTTCCTAGTGTTTGAACAAAAGCTTCGACTTAGGGTTAAGTTGGCTAGATATTATCCTATAGCTGTCATAGTCTCTGAGCACTGGAAAAAGTAAATCCAATCTTCTGTAGCCACACATAGAAAAAAATCTATGCATACATAAAACCCTAGCAGATAAAAATGATTTAGTTGGCCAAAATTTAGATAATTACAAAGTCGTCATTTTTCCAATATCCTTTAGCCACATTAACTTTAACTTATTGGTCGAAGCTGCAAAGCTGGATTTTTGCATATTAAAATAGTAACTAGCTATTAAGGTTAGTTTGACTTTGTTAAGGTTAGTCACTGTGAAGCTCCTATCACCAGGTAGTTGTCTTCCTGTCTATGAACTGCACACAATTGTAACTGCAAACTAAGATGTTTCTGTAGCTATACCTATTCCTATAGTTGCATACAAACATTGTATACCATGAGTTGACATCAATGGAAATCAAATTCCAAAAAGCTCCATCTAATTCCAACATCACATTTCTCTTGTGTTGATCCTATTCTTATGCAGATATAAAGGTTTTCTAATGGTGATCTAGTGGTGATATCTCCTGAGTTGAAGTTTCTGGTTTGATGGGATGTGAAAGTTACGTTCACTAGTGTGTGAATTGTTATGGAAAAATTGGTCTTCTGTGGACTGGGAGAAATGTTTTAGCTCCGTATTCCTTTGCTATTTTGTTTTAGATCTTGCGGATCTAGAATATGTCTTATATTGGTGTTCTCTTGGTTTTGGAAAAGATACTTGTGGTTTGGTGATCTAGAAGTCATGTTTCTGAGTTGGTGAATGTGTCTACACAGTCTGGATGGACTGATGAAAGGATTTTGTGTTTGAAGATTGTTGCACTTGCTACAGATGTATTTGAAGGAATCTGAGATGTGTTCTCGTGAATAATGATGTGTTTTTCATCATCCACATGTTATCTTCTTGTTGGGAAGCATGTACATCAATGTTTATTTGTATTTTTATTAGGTTTTGTTGACATGGTGTTTACACTTCATTCAAAGAATTAAATTTAATGAAGGAAGCATGTGGTTGATCCGAGACATTATTTTTTGTCTTGGTTAAGTATTTTTATTGGTTTGGACTCTCATTATTTTCTACCATGGGAATGTTGAGTTAACAACCTTATTTGAATTTATGAAATGAAGTTTATGTGGATAACCTTGGAGAAAGTTTCTAAGGTTGAAGATGGTATAAATGCAAGTTGGATTGTGAATATTTGGATATAGATGAAAAGTGATGAAGTAAGCCACAAATCAAAAGAGAATTAGTTTGTGTGAAAGTGAGTTGAGGCAATAGTACTTCATTGTGTTAGATTCCTAAAGGTAGTGAGCTGAAGGTTTCTACAATATTTTAATCAAGGTTGCAGATGTGTGTTAATTGTTGTGGTGGATCTTTTGTTCTCTTTTGTATTAGTAGGTAGTGAGCCTCTTTTTTGGATAGTGAGTCCTTTATTTGGGTAGTGAGCCTTTGTATTTGGACAGTGAGTCCTTTCTATAGGAAATGAGCCTTTGTATTTGGTCAATGAGTCCTCTATATTCAGTTTTATAATCTCTTTATATTGTGAGTTAATCCTCATTGGGTTTTCCACGTAAAAATCTAGTGTTCATTGTGTTGATTTTACTTTATGTTATCTTCATTTCATGTTCATACTTAATAATAGAATAGTGTGGTTGTGGGATTGATAAGTGTTGAAGTTTTGAATTTGAATTTGTGTGACAACTGATTCACCCCCTTTTAGTTTTCATGCACCTTTTTAACAATTGGTATTAAATCTTTGGTTCCTTGGTGTAGAGCTTAACTGCTTAAGGAAGATCCAATTGTGCATAAGTTGGTGATCCCTATGTTTAAAAGATCTGATTACAGTGATTGTAAAGTGCAGATGATAGGATATATTGTTTATCTTGGTTACAAGACCTAGAAGGCTATTGAGACAAAGTATGTTGCTTTGATAAGTGGTCCTTCTACTACAGATGAGGTTTCTGCTTATGAGGAGAATGATAAAGTGAGATTTTTTATTTATAGTGCTTTATCTAAAATTGAGCAAACTAAGGTTCTTTCTTTAGACACTTCTTATGAAGTCTGGAAGAAGTTGGAAGAACTATATGAAGGAAATGAAAGAGTAAAGTTGACAAAAAAGCTGGCGGAAAAGTGTAGATATGAGAATTTAAAAATGGAAGAAGGTGAAGAGTTTACAAGCTATTTCTAGAGGGTTTAAATAACAAAAAATGAAGTTAAGAATCAAGCAGGAAAGATGACCGATGAAGATATAATTGAGAAGATCTTGATCACCCTACCAGATTGCTATAGTGATAAGATCTCAATTATTGAAGAGATGTATGATCCTAATAAGTATATTAAAGAACAATTATTCAACACCTTTCCATCATTTGAGATGAGAAAGTTCAGGAAATAAGACAAGAAAGAAGAAAATATAGAAACAACATTTAAGGCAATGAATATTGAAGATGATTCGGAGAGTGATGGTTCTGATGAGTTGGAAGCGTATTTCACCAGAAATTTGAAGAAAGGTACCAAAAAGTATAAAGGTATGTTGCCAAGTTTAAATATTTTAGCTGTGGTAATATTGGTCATTACGCTTCAAGATGTCTAAATAGAGTTGTACATAAGAAAAAAAAGGATTATAAAGATAAGGCTAGAAAGGATAAGAAATACAAGAAGTTGTATTATGTTCAAGAAGAAGATGGAATCTCTGATGATGAATCTAATTATGAGGGTGATGATAGTGAATGCTTATTTTTAGCTTTGGAGAATAAATTTTTCTGTTAACTTGGGAAAATGTGCAAGTAAGAATGCTCTGGAGAACAAAATGAATAAGGTGGAAGGTACTTTGGTCATGACCTTTCATGCAAGACAAGATGAAGATTGTTGGGTGATTGATAGTGTATGTTCTAATCACATGACTAGAGATAAACGTAAGTTCACTAAACTTGAAAAGTATGATGGTGGTTTGGTCATGTTTGGTGATGATTCGGGAGCTAAGATTTGTGGGAAAGGTACAATTAGTTTTGATGGAGTACACAACATTGATGATGCATATTCTATAAAGGGTTTGAGGCATAACCTTTTTGAGTGTTGGACAAATGTGTAGTAATGGTTTTAAACTTTTATTTCAGAATAATATTTGTGAAATTAGAAAAGGATCTAGAGATATGGTTGCTACTAGAAGGACAACTCATGGAAACATCTATCAACTTAAGGGAGTTGATGGTTAATGCCTTGTATCTCAAGTTAGTGAAAGTTGGTTATGGAACTAGAGAATGGGACATGTAAACTTTGATAATCTAGTCATAATTAGTTCAAAAGATGTTGTTTGAGGTCTTCCTAGCATCACAAAGCCTGCTAATACTATTTGCATAAGTTGTCAGTTGGGGAAACAAACAAGATACATATTTAAGGGAAAATAGCAATCTACTACCATAATGTCAGAATTAATTCATATTGACCTTTGTGGTCCAACTAGAATAGGAAGCCTGAATGGTGATAGGTATTTCATGCTCCTTATTGATTATTATTCTTGAATGACATGGGTTGATTTTCTTAGAGAGAAAACTCAAGCTTTGGATAGGTTTAAAGTGCTCAAAGAAAGAGTGGAAAATGAAGTGAATTTGAAAATCAAATGTTTGAGATCTGATAGAGGTGGAGAATTTACTTCTAGTGAGTTTAATACATTTTGTGAACATGGCATAAAGAGATAGTTTTTTGCTCCAAGAACCCCTCAATAGAATGAGGTAGTTGAGAGGAAAAACCAGATGGTATAGGAAGGTGTAAGAACTATGATGAAAGAATCAAATGTACTAGATGTGCACTGGAGAGAGGTAATACATACTACTATTTATGTTCTTAATAGAGTTTATATTAGAGGCGGCAACACAAAGAATCCTTTTGAGTTATGGACTGGTAAGACTCCTACTATGAAATACTTTAAGGTATTTGGAAGTAGATGTTACATTAAAAGAGATGATGAAAATCTTGGGAATTTTGATGCTAGATGTGATGAAGGAATTTTTCTTGGGTACTCTACTACCAACAAAGCATATAGATGCTTCAATAAAAGATTGAGAAATATTGTTGAAAGTGCTAATGTGAAAGTTGATGAAGACATGCAAAGACCTATTGAGATAAGTGAACTTGAACTTGATGATACTATATGTGGACAAGTACCTGAAGAGAATAAGGAGAGGAGGAAGAAGAAGAGAATGGATTGAAACCTATTGTTAAGACTCCTAAGTATGTATAGAAGAATCATCCAAGGAACAGATAATTGGAGATAAGAGTGAAGGTGTGAAGACAAGAAGTAAAGTAGCGACTGAGGTAAATTTTTGTTTACTCTCTAAAATTGAACCTAAGTCGGTGAGTGAAGCATGTGAAGATGAGATTTGGATGAAAGCTATGAAAGAAGAGTTGCAACAAATAGAAAAGAATCAGACATGGGAATTAGTTCCTAGACCCATGAATAAGAATGTAATTGGTTCAAAATGGGTTTTCTAGAATAAGTTGAATGAAAATGGTGAAGTTATAAGAAATAAGGAAAGAATTGTATGCAAGGGATACTCACAAGTTGAAGGCATAGACTTTGAAGAAACATTTTCCCCTGTGGCTAGAATGGAAGCTATTATAATATTTTTGGAATTTTCTTCTCAGAAGGATTTCAAAGTATATTAGATGGATGTCAAGTCAACATTTTGAATGGTGAATTGGAGGAAGAAGTATACATGGAACAACCTGAAGGATTTCAATTATCTGACAAACTAGACATGGTTTGTAAGTTGAAGAAGGCATTGTATGGACTGAAGCAAGCTCCCAAAGCTTGGTATGCAATATTGGATAGATAAAGCAAGAATTTAGCAAAGGATTTTTTGACAACAATCTTTACTTCAAAGTGAAAGGTAAAAAAATGTTGATAGTAGTTGTATATGTTGATGATATCATCTTTGGGGGAAATGAAGATGTGTAAGATATTTGTAGAAGAAATGCAAAAAGAATTTGAAATGTCCATGATTGGTGAGTTTAATTTCTTTCTTGGTCTTCAAGTAAATGAAACTGATAAAGGGATATTCATTTCACAATATAAGTATGTGAAAGAGCTATTGAAGAAGTTTGGAATGGATGATTCCAAATTAGTTAGTACTCCTAGGTAACTAGATGTAAGTTGAGTAAAGATGACGAATATTCTAAAATTGATCAGAGAAAATACAAATCTATGATTGGTGGACTATTGTATCTTACTACTACTAGACCATATATTATGTATGTAGTTTGTTTAGTTGCTAGATTTCAAGAAAATCCTAAAGAGGCACATGTTACAACTGTAAAGAGGATATTTAGATATCTTAAAGGTACACTGTTTTATGAATTATGGTATCGTAAGGGTGCTGATTTCACCTTGAGTTTTTATACTAATGTAGATTGGGCTGGTTGTGTGGATGATTGGAAGAGTACCATGGAGGTGATTTATTTCTTGGTGATAGATTTATTTCTTGGTTGAGTAAGAAACAAGACTCAGTTCTTTATCCACTACAGAGGCATAATATATTGCTGCAACAACCTGCTACACATAGGTTTTGTGGATGAAGCAAACTCTGAAATACATTGGAGTAGTATGTGATGAGCCTATTCCTATTTTATGTGACAACACGAGTGCTATAAAAATTTCAAAGAATCTGGTTTTGCATTGGAGAAAAAAACACATATCTATCAAATATCATTTCTTGAGAGAAAAGGTGTTGGAGAATGAAGTCAAATGTGAGTATGTGACAACAAAGGAACAAATTGTAGATATATTTACTAAGGCTCTTCTGAAGGATAATTTGGAGCATCTTAGGGAGAGGTTAGGGGTCATTGGCCCTCTAAACTAGGTACACATGAAGGTGCATCAATCTAGTGAATTCACAGATTCTTCATTTATCTAGATTGATGAATGGGTCTACTTTACAAGGGGAGTAGAAAAGGTTGTCATTGTTGTAGTATGAGTTGAATGGGTGCACTCCTAAGGGGGAGTGATCATAGTTTTTGATCTTTTCCATTGATGTAAAAGGGGGAGAGAAAGTCATGTGAAAAATAGTTGCAGAGGAAGAGAAGGTGTTCTCTCGGAATATTGTGCAGGATGTCTTAAATGGTTTTTCACATCATGTGTTGATATCAATGACAAAGGGGGAGATTGTTGCTATTACGAGAAAGTTTGGTGGTGTTGTCATTAATGTTGTCATTGATGTCAACATAGTTTAGTATGTAGCAGATTGTACATGTATAATTGAGATGCTTTTGAGATGTTGTGAGTACATTGAGCTATCTTCATGATGTTGTAGATGTGCTAAAATGATGAGTTTCCAAGTGCTTTTGAGAAAATTAAGAAAGAAGAGAAGTCAGAGTTATGAATTTGTTCAGAATGTGCTCCGGTATGTGCTCCAAATTTCTCCTATGTTGATTCTATGCTTGTGTATATTTGAAGGTTTGCTAATGGTGATTTAGTGGTGATATCTCCTAAGTTGAAGTTTTTGGTTTGATGGGATGTGAAAGTTACATTCACCAACACGTGTGAAATTTTTTGGTAGAATGGGTCTTTTGTAGATTGGGAGAAATGTTTTTTCTCTATAGTCCTCTGTTGTTCTGTTTCAGATCTTGTAGATCTGGAATATGTCTTATATTGGCGTTCTCTTGGTTCTGGAAAAGATATGTGTGGTTTGGTGATCCAGAAGTCATGTTTATGAGTTGGTGAATGTGTCTGCACAGTGCAAGTGGACTGATGGAAGGAGTTCGATTTTTGAAGATTGTTGCACTTTCTATGGATGTATCTAAAGGAATTGGAGATGTTTTCTCATGCATACTGAAGCATTTTTCATTGTCTACATGTTATCTTCTTGTTGGGAAGTGTGTACATCAATGTTCATTTGTGTTTTCATTAGGTTTGGCCAACCTAGTGTTTACACTTCATTCAAAGAATTAAATTTAATTAAGGAAGAGTGTGGTTGATCTGAGACATTATTTTTTTTCTTGGTTAAGTATTTTTATTGGTCCATTCTCATTCTTTTCCACCATGGGAATGTTGAGTTGTTGACCTAATTTGAATTTATGAAATGAAGTTTATGTGGCCAACCTTGGAGAAGGTTTCTAAGGTTGAAGACGGTATAAATGCAAGTTGGATTGCAAAGATTTGGATGTAGATGAAAAGTGATGAAGTAAGCCACAAATCAAAAGAGAAAAAGTGTTTGTGAAAGTCAGTTGAGTCAGTAGTACTTCATTGTGTTATATTCCTGAAGGCAGTGAGTTGGATTTTGCAATATTTTAATCAAGGTTGTGGATGTGTGTTAATTGTTGTGGTGGATATTTTTTTCTCTTTTGTATCAGTAGGTAGTGAGCCTCTTTGTTGGATAGTGAGTCCTTTCTATAGGCAGTGAGCCTTTGTATTTAGATAGTGAGTCCTTTCTGTAGGTAGTGAGCCTTTGTATTTGGACAATGAGTCCTCTTCTGAGTAGTGAGCCCTTGGTAGTGAGCCTCTATATTTGGTTTTATAATATCTTTATATTTTGAGTTAATCCTCTCCGTGGTTTTTCCCTCATTTGGTTTTCCACGTAAAAATATAGTGTTCATTGTGTTGTTTTTACTTTTTGTTATCTGCATTTCATGTTCATACTTAATAACAAAATAGGGTGGTTTGGGATTGATAAGTGTTGAAGTTTTGAGTTTGAATTTGTGTGACAATTGATTCAACCCCCCTCATAGTTGTCCTATTCCTTTTTAACACACATCTTCTTCCTCTTTGTTAATTGTTTTAAAGACTCACTCATCCCTCTATAGTCACAAGTCCTCACTGTAATAAACTCACTCTTTCTTATCCTCTACCCAACATATGGTTTATGGAAGGCACACCTCTCTCTCATGCACCTTCTACCCAACCTTAACCTCTGCTAGAGGATAACAAATAAAAAATTATTTGAGGATGTATTAAGATAATCCCTTCTAGGTACTCTTTCCTCTTCTCCATTCTTCCTGGAAAATTGAACTAAGACTCTTTTAGCCAATCAACCTGCTCTAATACCATTTGATAAAGTCAAGATTGAAGGGTCTTATCAAACTACACAGGCTTACAACCTTAACATATCATCCAATCTAGATTAACATATAACTGGAAAGAGAATAAAAAACATATCTTTATTTCAACATTCATACACATTCATACATGAAAATAATCAGTATTACTTAGATATATAGAGCATTCAATATTAAATAAAATTCATAAATTTTTACAAGCTTTTCTAGACACATCATGTCTACGAGTCTTCAATTCCTTATGCCTTCAAACCTTCTTGGCTTCACTCATCTTTTGAAACTTAATTTTTCTCTTCATTTTGCAGCTCTCATGGTTCTCTTGAACACCTACAAAACACATGCAAAATCCTTTCCTCTTCTTCTATTCCTCTTCTCTTCACAAGTTGATTTCCTACACTCTTTCTTATGCAACTCTCAAGAGAAACTTGCAAATTATTTCTCCAACCTTGCTGCTATTTGTATTTTATATATTCTTACACCCTTGCAAGCACCAAATAAATTGGCACCCATTTCCCTCAACTTGACCTCTAAAATTCCTTCACAAAGAATAAAATAAAAATATAGTTTTGCTCCTAAAATGTGTTGTTAATGTTGCTTCACCATATAAATTCCTTTTTGTTGTAGATTTCTTTTGAAAGTGAATAAAATACAAAACAAAGTCATGCTCCTTTGGTAATTTAAGAGTCATTTATTATTTTTTCCAAAAATACTATCTTTTCCCTCCATTTTAAGCATCCAATAAGACAAGAATAGAATGTCAAAGACCACTTTCCTTATGAAAACTTATATAGGAATGAAAATTGATAAAATGAATATTAATTCTTATTTTCAAGTTTCCTCTAACATGCCAATGGACCACTTAAACCCTTCAAGCCTTGAAATTATATAATAAAATAATTTTAAAATAACATTAAATGTGCACTATTTTCCTTTGATTTTGAAGTGAAAAAAAAGTATTGATAAATGAAGATTTTATCCTTCAAACACTCCAAAAGATGATCTACAAGCTCCAACCCATACCAAAATTCAAAAATTAAGCATGAACATTATTTTTTTCGGTGATGTAGGGTTGCTTGTGAGATCAGATTATCCTACACCAAACACACAAGGTAAAAAAAATTGTGAGAATAGGCTCACAAAGTGGATTTGAGTAGTAGAAATACTCTCCCAAGTTGTAAAAGAAAGCTATTGTGAACTCCATCGCTATGGTAAGTGGACCAAAATTATTATTATTTTCTCCTCTTCCAACATCTAGATGGAACATAT